>PVKS010012483.1:0-53605 GCA_004027875.1 Aplodontia rufa
ACTTAAGGCATTTGTAGAGATGTATTTGGAAGTGGGGGGGGGAGGATAAGGATGGATAATTGGGGAGGGGCTCTTGAGGGTAAATCTAATATCCAGAATTTATATATATATATATTTTTTTTTGTTAGAAGCATTTTTGATTGTTCAACAAATAAATTTCTTAATAAAAAAAAAGAACATGTTGGAGCCTGGATAACTGGATAATGGAGCATGCGGCAGAAGATACTAAAGGTGATCACTCTTAGATACTAGCTGTGCTTGCTGGAGTGAAATGGCTATGCTGTGGCAGGAGTGGCTGTCATTGCCTGAGGCACTTGAAGTGACAGAATGTGGCTCAGGAGAGACCAAAGGCTCAGGAGACAAAGGAATAATGGATCATTTTCATGCCTGGATCTACATGCATACCTGCAATCCTTACAATAATAACTTAGAAATAAAGTATTAGTTCAGTTTCATGGCTATTACAATTAGAGATGGAGGAGTTATGTAATTTACACATGTCATTCAACATCATTCATTTCCTGCCCTGTGTGAGATGCTAGTGGCCCTTGTTTAACAGGTAACTGACACTTAGAGGCAGTATTATTCATTTCTCTTCCTCCACCACTGGTGCCATGGATATAGTGTGACAGGTGTGACTGATTGTGTCCCTAAAGCCATTCATTTTTTTTCCTCTCCTTTCTCTGTCCTTCTCGGATAATACAGTTTAGAGCTAAAATAGGTAATGAAAAATACACTTTTCTGTAAGAATTCCTACAGAAAAAAAGTTTACTTCACTTTGTTTAACCCATGATTTCTAAACTGCCCACAGCACAATTCTTTTTAATCAAGAACTAATTAATATTTCAAAAGATACTAATTTCTCCTAAAAACATGTTTTCAGGTATGGACCAAAATGCAATGCTTAATAACAATGAAATTATCTTTGATTTGAATATCAAAACCTGAGTCATTTGCTCATGGAACAACACACAGAAAACCTTTCTTCATACCATAATTTTGATCAAGCAAGAGGACAGATATGCTTGGTGTTTATTTTCATTCTTTCCCCCAAATCTATCTGGAGAATAAAAGTGGAGAACATAAGGTGTCAAAGGAAGGATCAGCAATCTTTCACAGGGCCCTGGTCTCCCTGCTGTGGAAAGATGGTTCCACTGCCTCCTTCTGTCCGCCACAATCCTCTTCCCATCACTGGGACTGGTCACACACAAGTAGCATTGTTGTCAGGTTCCTCAGGCAGATTAGCATATCAGGCAATTTCATGTTACTATAAGAATTTACCTGTGGCTGAGGGAGAGTGAAGATCCAGGAGAGAAAGAATTTTGTGAAGAAAAAGAGCAAATTATTTAGCTCTTAGTTCTGGAGGCTCTAAGTCCAAACAGCATGGTGCTGGTTCTAGTGAGGGCCCCCTGACTGCATTACATTATGGCAGATGATGTCATGGTGGGAGTGCTCTGAAGAGGAAGAGACCACGTGGTGAGACAGGAAGCCAGAGGGCAAATCAGGGGTCAGCCTTGCTTTTCTACAGCAACCCTCGCTCACTGGAACCAAGGTCTCCTGAGATCTGCTTCAATTCCTTCCAAGGGCAATTCCCTCAATAAATGATCACTTCCTTCCTGTGAGACTCCACCTCTTGAAAGTTTCACAGCTCATCTCAGCACCACCACACTGGGGATCAAGAACCAACACATGAACCAATGGGGGACATACTCAAACCATATCCAAAGAGTAGATATGAGAAAGGCCTATGAAGCTGATCCCTGGGCACAGTTTACTGAAAAATCTGCTGCCCAGTGGGGTGACTTGTTTCTGAACCAGTAATCAGAAGTTTACATTGTTCCCCAGGTTAGAATCTTTCAATCTTCTCTATATTCTCGACTCTTAACTTGAAAGTATGATAACATGTCTTATTTATATTAGTTTTCTCTGGGCACAACTGTGGTCTAATTTACACTTCACAGGTTTAATTTAGGCACTTTTGTGCAGGGGAGGCACCAGATAAGCAAGTTGCTTCTTGCATTACAATTTTCTCATTTAACCACTCTTACACCTAAGCAATTCACTGCTGCCCTGGAAGTGGGTCATTACAAAATTGAATGGGAGGTGGGGAAGTAAAGTGGGAGTTGGAAGGATCTCTGTGAGTTGAAGGTTAGTCCCCAGATTCCACAGCCACAGGAATCTCTCAGCTATAAACAGAGAACAGTTATCATTCTATTTAGCTAAAGTGCAGCCCAAGTGGGTCACTGTAGAGTATAAACAGATCTCTAATAGTTAAAAGAAAAATCTTCCCAGTGTTGCATCCAAGGGTTTTTTTCCCAGCCTTGTTTTCTCCCCACACCCATAATGAAAAAAAAAAAAAAAACTTTGGATTTTATGATGCATAAGTCCCATGTAATTTAAGCCCTGATTAAAACCATCCATCTGAGTTGCAGTCATAATCTTATCGTAAGTCAGTCAACTGCTTAAGTGGGCAACGTGGCTTGTTTCAGTAACTCCAACGAATGTCAAGTTTGTAATCAGGTTAGCTCATCTACATGCACAGACATTATTTAACCAAAGCCATTCATTCACAGGAAAGAATATTTTATAATCTAGTTTTTATTGTTTTCCATGCTGCTTTTGCTAGAGAGGTGGGGTGCAGTGAGAAATAATATAACCAAGTAGAAATGGCATATTTATTTCTGAGTGAGAAATTGGCAAACATTGTTTCATTGTTGCTCTTTGCTTTTCTACAGAGCAATAGTGGGAAAGTTATAGTTTCTTTTTAATTTTTTTTTTGGAGTGGAATTTATACGTGATGAATCAGCCCATTACCAACGTTTCATAGAAGTTTTGGATGGAATGCAGGGAAATTCTGATAGGATATGATTTTTTTAAACTTGCCAGTAGTGTTATTTTACTTTTCTGGCAAACCTAAACTCGTTTATATAGAGCCCTGCCAAATGCTACTACTTTATGGGACTTAAGACCGTTACATCAATGCTTCAATGGCTCTAACACCCTTGCACCTGCTTCACTGCTTTTTAAAAAGAAATTTCTTCCAGTTGTGTTCAAACTACTAATGGAGACTGCTTGTTTTTTGAGTACTGTTCTGCAAAGAATCAAAAGTACAATCTTTTGAATATCTTCACCTTTTTTTCTCACTGTTGAGAGATTATTGCAGGGATATTGGACTCCACTTTTACCATTGATAACATGGACTTGATTTTTAATTATTTCTTTATTGAAAAGATTTGGCTGAGTTAAGAATAACTAAAGCAAAGTAGAAATCTAAACCCATCAAATACCCTGTCATTGAAAAGATGGTAACAGATGTTTCTCATATCCAGATAAATTTGGGGAAGCCAAGGGGAGGGTTTTCCATGTTTCCCAGATGCGGTGTGCTATGTCTAGGTTCCCAGGATTCATCCAAATGAAGATTCACTGGGATTTGCAAATAGGAATTCCCCAGCTGAGGGACTAAGGGTAACAATGGAATAATCAAGGAAAAGGACTTTGCATCTGAAATTCCAAAACATTCTTGAGATGTTCTCTGTTTGAATTTAGGTCACCCTTTCTGCATTTTCATACTGTCCTCTAAAGGTGCCAGAAAAGTCCCATCAGCTGCTACCAATTATCTCTTTTTCTTTAAAACTTCCCTAAATGTTTTTGGGGAAAAAATAGGAAAGGGAGAAGATGACTGAGAGAAAGAAGGGTGAGATCCAAAGTTATGGAGCTGAATTACTCAGGATCTCTTAGTCTTTCCCAATAATGTGTCATCTCCACCCATTTCCAATAAATATTGCATCTTTATACAAGTAGACTGAAAACATAAATAAAAGAGTGGTGGTCTCTCAGTGTGTTACTGTGCTAATTCCACTGGACGATTCTCTCAAAGTGCACGTCCCCAAAACATAAGAGATAATGATACTGAGTCATGCTCTATAATCCCCCGTGGTAAGGACTTTAGTTGAATAAATCACTCAATCTTCATAAGACTTTCTTGAGGCAGACACTATCAGTTTTCCACTGTGCAAATGGAGCAATTAGACTACACAGACGATGAGCTACCTTTCCATTCATGTGGCTAATGAATGGAGGGATCAAGTTTTGAAGCCAGTTCTTCTAGTTTCTGAGGCCAAACTCTGAAGCTCTATGGTGCTCGCCTGATTCTGGATTTAAAATGGAGCTTCACAGAAGACAATGTTTCCAGTGAAGTTAGTCTAAATGGAAACATATGGCTCTCAAGTTCTAGAGTTCCAAGAATGGTGTTGGCAACATACACTTCCTGGTCTCAATTCTACCACTAGTAAGTTCAGTCATTTTAGCAAAATTATAACATTTTTCTGAAACTTGGGGTCATTCTCTGTAAAACTGGAGGATGAGGTGGTACTAGAAAATTCTCTAAGTGTCTGTCCAGTTCTAGGATTCTTGAGTCATGTGCTGTGAACCATGTAGGTAACTCTGAATGCTGATGATATTTCATAAACACCTTTTAATTACTTTGTGGAAAGCACAGCTGGAACATAACAATTCAACTGAGAGCTGGCATGTATGAGACTGGCTGTCATTCCTGGTTGAGCCTCTACATAATCATCTGAACAAAATACATAAACAAAAAATTAGCATGAAAAGCCATTATTACATCATTGGTCAAGGCAATTTATACCATTGATGTAATGTAAATGACCTCTCTCCAAGTATAATGTTGTCATAGAGATTGCATCCTCCAAACAACCACTGCTCAGCTACTGATGTTAAGAGCTGTGTGTTTGGATTTTTCTCATTTGAGGGTCTTGGTTGGAGTCCAAACAACTGTGGAGAAAGGTTATTCTCTTGTTAAGTACTTAGAATTACCTTCCTTTGGAGCATTTTAGATTCAGGTCTGTAACATCTGCTCCTCTGTTAATTATAGCACATTTGATAGATTATGTCTGTTTCTTATTATTTTTTATTCATTGAAGATTGTCTTACATTTAGGAGGAATCATTGTCATACAATCAAGAACAAATGTATAATGACAGAGCAAACCAAGGCTGATGCCATTCCATGATTTCCCCCTTGTTCCCCATGATTCCATGTTTTCCCCTACTTAGCCACTGTGTTAACTGGAATTCTCACAGAAGTTGAAGGTTCCCCACTGAGTTGTTTCCTCCCTACTCCCTCCCTCCAGCCTCCTTGATATCCTTCCTATTCCCTCCCTGCCACCCTCCCTTCATCCCCCAGCATCATAGGCAAGGTTCCCCCTGCTCATGTAAAAATTCATACATGTTGAGGTTATTAATAACTTAGCCATCTATCATACTGTTTCTGATTGTATTCTAGCTTTCACAAATGGGAGAAAACATTCGGCCCTTGAGTCTCTGAGTTTGGGATATTTCACTTAGCATAATTTTTCCATCTCCATCCATTTGACTGAAAATGCCATAATATTGTTCTTTATAATAGCCAAGTAGAATTCCATTTTATATATGTACAATGAATCTACTCTCAAGTGAGGGGCATCTGGGTTGGTTCCGTAGTTTATCTATAGCAAATTGAGCTGCTATAAATTGATGAAGCTGTATCTCCATCCTACACCAATTCTAGCTCTTTTGGGAAAATACCCAGGAATGGGATAGATGAGTCATAAGGTGGTTCCAGCCCTAATGCTTTGAGGAGTCTCCACACTGCTTTCCAGAGTGGTTGTACCAGTTTGCAGTCCCACCAGCAATGTGACAGTGTTCCTCTTTTCCCACAGCCCTTCCAGCATCTGTCATTGTTCGTAGTCTTCATTTTTGCCACTCTGATAGGAGTGAGGTGGAATCTCAGAGAAGTTTTGATTTCCATTTCTCTGATTGCTAGTGATGTAGAGCATTTTTTCATATGTTTATGGGCTTTTTGGACTTTTTTCTATTCAACTGGTCCTCCAGGAGCCAGGTAAAGTAGTTAGAAGAAAAATACAATAACAAGGTGAAGCTATGGGTACAGCTGCATTGATCCATAGTTAAAATAATCCACAAAACCCAGATGTGCTGAAAGTAACTATTTTATCCCCTTCCCCCATCTTTTTAATGCCCCAATTTCTACTCCTAAGCAGAATAACTAGTAATCTTTTTTTTGGAAAGGACTCAATTGCCTTAATTTCATCTGGTGACTTTCTCAGGTTCAATTCAGTTCAAAGATCTATCTTCAATCATCATTTCTCAAGGATGGAATAGGGGAGAAGGGAAGGAAAGTTTCATGCAGTCACGGTCAGTTGTTGCATAATGACGATCCAACGCCTCCTCTCCTCTGCTTCTTGTGATGGATGGTGATGTAATGAGCTGGCTCTGCCTGGCTATATTGAGAGGGTATTTTGATTTCTAGTCAGCACTCTCAAGCTCCTTGATCCTCCTCATGCTTCTTCAAATGGGGAATCAGCCAGTACTGCCCTAGCGCCTGCTTTGGTAGACCTCACCTGATCATGTGACCCCCTGGGTCTGTAGGTCATCAGGTTATTTGTCAATTAGTGTACACTGTAAAAAAAAAAATTAGAAACCACAGGTGTAAATCCAGGCACAGGTGATCAAAAAGGTAGCCAGACCTAAGCATGGCTAAGCAAAACCTTCTTTGGGGACTGGTGACTCCTGGGCCAAATCCACCTACTCAGTCATAGTGAAGGAGAACAGGGGAAATGAACAACGGCCAAGGGAAGTGATGTGCAGGGGAAAATGGTGCTTGACTGGCTGGGCAGCTGCTTTATAGTCTGGGGAAAGGAAGGAAGTTGATGGGGATGGCCTCGCGGAGATTGGTTGGTGGATCCACCAATCATCAGGTGTTTGCGAGACACGCCATTGGAGCTTATCTGCAGCATCTTGATTGGTTGTTCTTTTCCTGGGTAAAGTGCCTGATGCCCTGCCCCCAGCCATCCTCCATGGAATTAACCTAACATACACCGTGTATCTGTTCTGCAAGCTGAAGTTCTGAATTGCTTCCAATCCACTTACAGGTTGTAAGCACTGCAGACATTCCTACACATAACAGGCTACTTCTTCCTGCTGCATTTATCAGACTGCACTAACCAGACTGTCATGGAGAATGAGTCTTCCCTGTGCTGGAAGCTGTACCTATGCAATGTTCACAGCCCTCCTGCTCTATGCTGAAGCAAATAAGGCAGAAGGAGACACCTTTTCTATGGTAATTTTAGAAAGACCATAGTAAGTGCATTCATTTCTCATCTGGTTCTTTTTTCCTTCTTCCCGAGAGGCAGCCTTCCTGCAGAGAACATGGGGTTGGATTTGGTCTCTGCCTGCTCCCAAAGGGGAGGCTGTGGTTTTCCAGAACAGTCTATAGTTGGGAAAAGATGCCTTACTTAATTCTGGGCTCAATATTGGCAAGTATTTTTCCCCCACAATGTTATTAGCCGCTTTCTTGAATACCAACTTTTGCTGTCCCATCTGCTCTATTCTTATTTGTCAATTAAGTTCAGACCTTGGACAGAGAAGAGAATTATTATTGGTTCTAATTTCAACAACTATATATTTTTTGTTTCATTCTTTCATGACATCAATATCCCCCCTGTTCTGCATCTCCTTTCTCAGGTCTGATGAAGAGAGTAAAGGCTTCAGGTCAAATTCTGGCTGTGCCAAACAGGAACTCCTGACTGCTCACATAGTCTCTGTGTTTTAGTTTCATCATCTGTAAATAGAGAATGTGAAAAATTCCTTCAGGAGATTTTGCATTAAAACAGTGCCTGTGAATGTGTCTCACTTGTTGCTCCTCCCCTGTCAATATTTTTGTTATGCTAAGAAATCAGAGAATGCTTGCATCTCATTTTCCTGTGTTAAATACCAAAAAGTTTTTTGATACTGAACTATTCTTTTTTCCAAATCACTATTTTTAGTACTGTGCAAAAGAAATATCCACATACAAGCACTCTCAGCACCTAGGTTGCCGCTTCTAAAGAGTGTATATAAACTCAATGACTTTCTAAAAGCATCCAGTTCAGGGCTTTGTTTCTTTACTGAGACATTTCCTCATTTTTTAAATACCGGGATGTGGATTTATAATGTTCCAACATTACATGTCTCAGTCAGAAACCAGGAAGGAAAAAAAATGAGTTAAGTTGTCTGAGGACTCTATCCAAATTCTTGCTGGGTTTTGGAAACCTGAATATCCCTCCTTCTTTTCAGTCTGAGGCACAGGCAGTGAGGATGGAAGAGGCTTTATAAGAAAAATATGGCTGGAGAAATTGCATTACAGTGAACTAAATTTTCATGTATATGTGCTGAGAAATGTCGTGCCCTGATTTATGCAGAGGGGTCCAAAACGTCTTTCCTAATGGACAAGCACAAGCTAATCACAAATACAAGGGGAAACAATGGTTAAGGTGACATAGATAAAAAAGAAAATTGGATGTTATGAGGAAAATGTGCTGTTGAGGAATTCTCTTAAGAATAACTTTAGATAAGCCATGCGAGACTTTGCTAGCTACCTAACTTCTTAAATTGCTCATATGGCCTCAAGAGTTCCTTAGCAGTCAAGCTAATCTGGACAATGCTTGACATGTGGGCAGCATTGAATTTGTGCTTAAAGGACTCATATTCAAATGGATGAGTTTATACTAATTCTATGCATTTATTTTTGTACAAGAAATTTGAAGAGAAAATCAGAAAATAGAAAATAAATCATCATCTTCATCATTATCTTGTGTCAATTTCTCATTGCTGTGACCCAAAATATCTGATATAAACAACCTAAAGGAAAAAAGGTTTAGTTTGGCTCACAGTTTCAGAAGTTTCAGTCCATGATGGACTGGCTCCATTACTTTGGTCCTGAAACATTACGGCACAAGGGTGTGGCAGAGGGAATCCGCTCAGCTCATGGAATCTGGGATTAAGAGAGAGAAAGAGAGAGAGAGTGAAGGGAGGGGACCAGGAACACTTCCAGAGCACACCCTCAATGACCTACTTCCTCTAACCATGCCTCTCTTCCTCACAGTCTCACCTCCTCCCAGTAGTACATTCAACTGTCAATGGATCACTTCATTGATGACGTGGGAACCCTCATGATCCAATCCCTTTCCAAAGCCCCACCTTTGGAGGCATTCTGGATTCAACAATCATTATCATTATCCATCCAACTGTCTCAGTGATTATGAATGTTTATATTTTGCTCATCTTGTTACTGACTTTTCTTTCATGTGTGCATATACACATGTAAATCCACACATACAATTGCTTTTATAGTTCCTAGAGTGGAATAAAAAATACACTGTTCTGTAACCTGCTTTTTCATTTAGTATTTTAATAACATTTCATTCAAATTGCATTGGTATTTTAATGGCTTCCTTATTTCCTTTTCTGAATGTACCATAATTTATTTGAGCAAACTCTAACAAGCATTGAGATTGTATTTAACTTTAATTAGAAGCAAGAATGCTGAATGTGCAAAGTGTGGTGTGTTTTATACACATCTTTTCATGAGTACTAGCTCAATTCATTATTTTAGTTAAATTTTAGAAGGAAAATTAATGGGTGGAAGGTAATGCATATGCTAATAGCTCCATATTTGTGGCCAAATTGCCCTCCAGAGAGATTGTGCTAATTAATACTTGTAGCAACAATATTTAAGAGGAGCCAGTTGCCCCACATCTTTGCCAAAACTGGATTTTCTCCTTATATACAATGCTTTAAAATTTGGTATATCCCTTTTTTAAATATCCTTTAAACAAAATCCAGCTGCAGCCACTACAAAACAAACTCTTATCACTAGCAAAGTGATAAAAGAAATGAAGTGATAAAAGGGAACTAGCAAAGTGTCCCACGAGAATGGTTTGGAACAATTAAAAAAAGGAGACAATAGTTAAATTGTCTCTAAGTCTTTTCAATTAGTTACATCAGGAGAATTTCAGAAATTCTCCTGAAAACAAAAACAAAAACAAAAAAAACAAACCCCCCAAAAAACTCCTTGAAGGAAATTCTAGGTTAGGATGCAGGGATATTCTGAATTTTCATCACTGACAAAAATATTAGTTCTGCATAATAAAGGAAAGCAAACCAAATCTAATAAATCTGAAGATTACCCATTCAACATTGTGTTTTCTAGTAATAAATTATATATATATTTGGACATCACTCATAAAATTTGTGATTAGAATTAAATTAGCCATGAATTCGTTATCTCAGTATTGTGGGAAGAGACTCAGACTTGGAATCAGAAGGCCTATTTTCTCTATATCAGTGTGTCACATGATGAAATTGCATTTGACGTTTAAGCCATTTCAGGAGACCTCAAACGCTATTAAGAAGCAGTCATTGCTAATCCAGTGCCAACATGCTGGCAATGGAATTTGTATGCTTATCTTGACATGTATTGTAACTGATTCATAGTTAAAGGATAAAATATCTGAAACTTATTTTTTTTTCTGAGAGTAGGAAAAAAAAATCATACCAATACCTGCAGGTGTCTGAGGGTAGTGTATTAATTTGTGAACACGGGCGATGTGATCAGGACCATGTCGAATGCCAATATCTGTACATTCTAAGCCATAATATTCTAGGATCATCATGACTTTACACATTTCAATGTTTTTACTGAATCGCTTCATTGACATGATGTAGGTTTGCCTTTGAATTTGCTGCAGGGTGTAATAGAATCTTGTGAAGCCAGTAAGAATAAACTATCACACTTACATTTTCTTATTCTTGCTGAAGTTTTGATAACGTAACCCAAATCACTATAGTATAACTATCCGGGGAAGAGGCTGGAGAAGCAGGCACATGTGTGTGGGGAACGCCCACCGAGCTCCCTGATCATGCAACTTATGACTTGAAAGGCAGTGACCCAGTCTCTGCTTGGGAGTCCATGCGTGAGAATGTAAATCACTAGTTTCCATTTGCAAACTACGTAAGGAACCTCCTCTCTGGTGTGGTTTCAAGGCAAACACACCAGGGTGATGCAGGAACCTGTCAGCTAAAGCACATTTTTTCATTTATCAAATTATTACTCATGGAGAGAGCTTGGACTGGTCAGCCACTTAGGTCATCCAGTTTCCCCTCCCTGCTCCTCCTGACTTGCACAAAGCCACCACCTCCCTCCTCTAAGGAATACCCTGTTCCCTGAATCCGTATTTGATGCCTCTGATTATGCTGTTGGTCCCGCTGCTGATGGATCTTTGTTCCTTTGATCCTTGATGACCTTGCCAATCATAATGTTAAGGAATTCCCGTTGTTTGGGATAAAATGATAAGACAGATCCATTGAGGAAACTGAATCACCCAAATGCTCTTGTCACTTTGCTTTCAGGCACTATTTCTTTTTCTATATTCAGAAATTTATTTGTTGAACAATCAAACAAGCTTCTAACAAAATAATATAATATACATATAAATTCTGAAAATTAGATTTACCCCCAAGAGCCCCCCCCCAATTAACCATTACCCCCCACTCAGCTCCTTCCCAATACATCTCTACAAATGCCTTAGGTTGCATGACAATGCACCTTATCCGGATTTTAAACATGATAACTGACCTCCTTTCTCAACAGTCAGGGTCTAGCTCCAGCCTCCACAGATGAGTGGAGACATTCAACCCTTGGTTCTCTGGGTTATGCTGATTTCACTCAGCATAATTTCTTCCATAGCCATCCATTTACCTTCAAAGGCTGCAATATCATTGTTTCTAATCTTTGGGCACTATTTCACTGTGACCATGAGGCGAGATGTTTCATTTCTGCCCCCTCTGTGACAAACTGATTACAGAATCAGCCTCAATTTGTGGCATCTGCCTGAATCCACATCCTATGAACCACCCCCTTTCAAGTTATGTAATCTATTTCTCCAGACCTTGGAATGGGCCCAGCTTGTAACTTTCTCTGACCTACAAAAAATAAGAAGTCAAGGTGTACCAGTTACAAGCCTAGAACTCAGGCAGCCTTCATGGCTTTGGTGGCTCTCTTGGAATCTTGTTTTATCAATGTGGTCCAAGCCAGCCTGGCACAACATGGAACACAGGCACAATAAAGATGAATTTTCTCAGATGCAGACATCCTAGACTTGCCTCCTATCTGCTGACTTGATAGCTAACAGCAGGTGCATGAATGCTCCTTAGTGAGCTCAGAAACCTCCCCATCTTGGCTGAGCCAAACTACAAAGTTTGGCTGTTTAAAGCCATAAAGTAGCAAAAGCTAACTGATACCTTTGTCCATGCTTGAAGCTACTCTTGATTTTTTTCCATTAATGAGAAATGGCAGTCAAAGGGTCATCAGCAGAAGTTGCAAACTCAAATGTCTCTAGGAGCCAGGGAAATTATGAAATTTAGTAAAATAGCCAAGTATAAGAAAATTCCCTAGTTTCCTTAGTTTTCATTTTGCCAGTTCTGATCAAAACGGATGAAAACACTTCCACATTCTTTCTAAAATTTTTATTATTATGTATGTATATATTTATTTATTTTGATTGCATATATTTAACAGTATGATTTCATATGCATGAACATAGTAAAATTAGTACTAGTCATGCAAATTGACATATTTTGTCTTTGCACAGTTATGCGTTTTGTGTGAAAATATCACCTAAAACCAACTCTCAATAACTTTTTGCAATATAATAAAATATTTTAAAAAATACTATTAATTCCACGTGCTGTGCATTAGATCTCTAGATGCATTCATCCTATGTAATTACAAGTCTGTACTCTTCCAATTACATTTCCCCACTTCTTCCCCTGCCCTCACCCTGGTAACCACTATTCTACCGTGTATTTCCATCTGTTCATCTTTTTTAGGTGATTTCATGTGATATTTGTTTTTTTATGTCTGGCTTATTTCACTTGGTATAATGCTGTCCATGTCTATCTATATAGTTGTTAATGGTAATATCTCCTTTTTTTGGTCATTGAATTGCATTCCATTTATATGATATATATATATATATATATCACACATGATCCCTTTTTCTAACTGTAGATACTTAGGGTGTTTTCATAGCTTGGCTAACATGAATAATGACAATAAATAAGACTGCAGAAAGTTCTACAAGTTGTCAATTTAATTTTTTTTAAGAGAGAGGGACAGTGAGAGAGAGAGAAAGAAAGAATCAATTTTATTCAGTTTTTCATGTGGCCCCTATTGCTCCAAAGCTTCATTGTGTATGTGGTGCTGGGGTTCAAACTCGTGTATTTGCACATGCTAGGCAAGCACCGTAACCACTGAGCCACCACTCCAGCCCCTGTTAATTTCATTTTCTTTGGGTGTATATATGACAGAGGGCTGCTGGATAATATACAAGCTCTTTTTAATTTTCTGAGGAAATGTCATACTGTTTTCCATAATGGATCTAGCAACTGCATTCCTATGGACAATGTACAAGATTCCTTCCCTTTCTTATGCTAGTTAACGCTTATCTATTACATTTTTTGATAATAGCCATCCTAAAGGATATGAGATGATATCTCATTGGGATATCATTTGCATTTTCCTAATGATTAGTGATACTAATCACCTTTTCACATTTTTTTTAAATTTTCTTTTAAGAGAGAGGGACAGTGAGAGAAACAGAGAAAGAGAGAAACTACTTTATTTATTTTCTCACATGGCCTTAGTTGCTCCAACACTTAGTTGTGTACGTGGTGCTGGGGTTTGAACCTGGGTCCTTGCGCTTGCCAGGCAAGCGCTGAAACCACTGAGCCACCACTCCAGCCCATCCTTTTCACATATATTGTCAACCATTTTTTATGTCTGTTTTGGAAAATATTTATTCAGATCCTTGATCATTTTTAATCAATTTTTTTCTATTAAGTGTGTGAGTTCCTTATATATTTTGGGTATTAATTTCTTCTCAGTATGGTTTGCACATAGTTTCTCCCAATCCATAGAATACGTTTTCACTTTCTTGGTTGTTTCCTTTGTTTTATGGAAACTTTTTAGTTTGACCTGTTATCTCTTGTTTGTGTCTGCTTTTATTACCTAAGATTTTATGTGATATGACAAAACAAAACAAAAAAAAAGGTTTTGTTTTCTTCTGGGAATTTTATAGTTTCTGGTCTTACACTTACGTCTTTGATCCACTCTGAGTTCAAAGGGATTAATACTGGTCTCTCAAAGTGAGAGTTCTAATGAGAGGGGATTGTCATAAAGACAGCATATTTGACTCACAAATCTTTCCAACTTCCTTTCTCACCATATGACATTTTTCTTCTGCATTTGCTCCCACCATTGTTACGCTGTCTTCCCTAAGAACCTCACTACTGGTCAGAACAATGGGATGGCTTGATATTGGATTTCCAGCTCCAAATTTTGAGCAAGCTAAATAAATATCTTTTCTTTATAATTACTCTGTGTCAGGTATTATTTTGTTATAACAACAGAAAATGGACTGAGACAGGATTTCTTCCCATTTATTTCTGTCTTCATTTTTTTCCCATTGGTATTTACATTTTCAGTGTCCAGATCTTTCACTACCTTGGTAATCTACATTCTTACATGACATGTTTTAACCCTTTCAATGCTACCACAAGTGGGACTATTTTATTAATTAATTTTTTGTAGATTATTATTGTTTAAAGAGATGCAACACATTATTGTAAGTAAAGTTTGTATCTTGATAGTTTGCTGCATGCATTTAGTTCTAACAGTTTGTTTGCATGTGTGAGTGCATGTGTGTTCTTCAGGGTTTTACACATATGAGACCATGTCATCTATGAACAGGGCTAATTTTACTTCTTCCTTTCAGATGCCTTTGTTTTTGTATTCTAGTAAAATCAACAGAGTAAATGTTATGATAAAAGTCACTGTCATGGAGGAAATAGGAAGTGGTATGAACTTTGGTGTATAGAATTATCCTTACTCGGTCTAAGGCTGAGATCATAGAAATTCAGCTGTAGTTATTTGGTGCTATGTAGGATTGTGCACTTGATATTGTCAGAAATTTCACTGTTTAACAGAAAGAAAAAGTCATTTTTTTAAATTTAAATTTCCTGAGTTTTATGAGTTGGATTATTTTTTAAAGAGCATATGTCAGCCTAAATGTGACATGTGTACTACCAAAATATAATATGTAAGCTACAGTAATGTGAGGCTTATGGTGGCAAAGTACCTCCAAATGATGGAGAGATGAACAGACAGGAGGCAAAGGCAGAGGTTAGAAAAGCAGCGGATGCCTATTACAGAATCGAATCTCTACAGAGATTAGTAACCTTTGAAGCAGAGAGTGAGAAAGAAAGGAAAAGGAAGAGGGTGGAAAAACAGAAGTATATATCTAGAAACTTTTGGGAATGAGGGGGAAAGCAGAATTTATAAGTTTCACAGTAACATCCATTTATATTTTCCTGCTAATACCCTGGAGGATGAGTTTTTATTACTGTCATCTAAACTGATCACTGCATGGAATAGAATGTAAAACATTTTAACTAAATTTTGGAGTATAAAATGAGTGGATTCCTGCTATGTCATCTGGCAATGATAGGGCAGGAGAGCAGATATCAGAAAGAAGAACTCGCTGACACAGTTTGACCTCTAACTTAACTGGGAAGGAACAACACAGTATTTGGGAAGGGTCTTCCAATCCCAGAATAGAGGATAGTCTCCATGCTCTTTCAAATCCTTCAGTGACTTCTTACAATTTCCAAGTAAAGTTTAAGCATCTTGGCTTGATATGACCCATCTACCTTGTTCACCTTGCTCAGCCTTCTAGAAAGAAAACAAAACAAAACTATTGATGGATGATTGAGTTACAAATTTCTGCATATATTCAATGTACATGACTAGAGAGTTCTATAGCATTGTAACACACTCATAAAAACATCTTCGTACAAATCTTTCCATTTCACAGAGGGAACTTGTCCGGGAAGTCAATGTCTTCATGAAGAAATCTCCTTCACTAAGTAGGTTGTAACAAAATAACGTGGAGAGTCTGTGGAGGGACCTGTAGCCCACCATAAGCCGCTACTCCGTGACCACAGTCTTGTTTCCAATCATAAAATGACTCACCCTTATCAGATACAGCATGTAAGAGCTCTGTGGGGGTGTTCTATTTCCACCAAAGCCCAGGCAAGGAAACACTAGACTGTGGACTGGTCCTCCTTCAGAAAGGAAAAGTACAGTCTATGATTGGCTGAAAGTAGTTTACCAGTAAAGCTGTCCAAGAGTTTTAAAGAAGTGGAGCATTACATAGAACAGAGAATTTAAGGAAGCCCTGAATTCCTGTGAATAACCTTTGCCTTCTTCATGAAGACATTAGCCTCTTGGACAAGTTTTGTCTGTTAAATGAAAGGGTTTGTACAAGGCTGTTTTATGAGCATCAAGATTCTACAATGCTATGGAGCTCTCAAGTCATATACATCAATATATCAATAGTACACGGAGCAGCAGCTTATGGTGGGCTACAAGTCCCTCCACAGACACTCCTAAGTTACTTTGTAAAAGTCAACTTAGTGAAGGAGATTTCTTCATGAAGACATTAACTTCCCAGACAAGTTTCATCTGTGAAGTGGAAAGAGTTGTACGAGGCTGTTTTTATGAACAGATTTTTGTAACTTGATCATCCATCAAAAAGTTGTTTTATTTTTTTTAAAGAATCTGAGACTATATATTAGGAGAGCATCATTTCTTTACTATCAATTAGCAATTACAAGACAGGCTTTGAATCCATTCTATGTGCTAATAATAACAGCCTGACATTGGTAGTATTTAAATATTTACAACTTTCAAGATGTAATGGTTTAAACTGCTTCAACTTCTGACCTGGAAGATTCTATAAAATGTGCTCTTTCCTCAGTGTGCTAATAATGTCACATGCTAGCTTTGTCTAAACATGTCCTCCTTCCAGGAAGTTGCAAAAATTACAAAAACAAGCTTGAACATATAATATACTTACAGAAAAAAAAACTAGGTTATGAGGGTCCCCCCACAACTCTGTGTATGAAGTAGATATAATAGCTGCACCCATCTTAGAGGGTTCTTTCATTGGAATAAAACCAAGCATCATATGTAAATCTCTGAGCACAAAACAAAACACATAATAAGTACTCTAGAGCTTTTAACTGTTTCCTTAACAGAATTAGCAAAGCACAAGAGATTGAAATTCTAAGCAAAAGAAATATAACTCAGAATATGAAGAGACACAATGGAAATCAAAGCTAAATTAATATAGAGAAGGATGGGACACTTCTTTCTTAGTAGAAAAGGTGAAGAAATGGGCTATTCTCACATGTGCCCATTTTTAGATAATATTTAGTACTTAAGTAGACATTGCCTGTAAACATTAAGAATGTCATATTGGAACAAGGAGAGAACTCAGAACTGTCAATCTAGCTGCCTTCTGCTCACAGACAGAAGGCAACGGAGTGTCTATATATCACTGAACTAACAAATGCAGAGAAAAGATAAAAACAAAACTCAATGCTTTGTATCATATCTACACTGTGTGGTGGCAAAAGTCAAGAAAATAGATAAGGAAAAAGATTTATATTGAAATCAGTCTTACACAGCATCTGCCCCATAAGATGTTCACAAAAAACCTACTGATGGCTACTGATGGCTTGATTACTATTGGTTTGATAGCTCATATGTAAATGAACAAATATAATGAAATGTAGGTGGTTAAAGGTTGGAGGTCATCTTTAACACTTCCTCTTAGCATCAGAAGTCAGCAATGACCTCTGATTCTAACAGAAACCAGGTAAGTATTGAGAAAATTCAGTAAGAGTAGCCTGCTTCACAAAATTTGTCAGTGAAGGGGAGCAAAAGATAAAGTAGTTCTGAGGACTATGAATGCTTGAGAAAAGAAGAAAAACATTTTTAAAATAAAGGTTTTTATGCAAGGAAAAGTTTTATTGGAAAGAGAGGCAAGGATAATTTAGGAAATAGAAGGGGTGACTAAAGGGTCAAGAAAGGAGGTTGGGGATGTAACAAAGGGTGGAAACAAAGGGCTTCTGTGTCAAAAATGGGGAGACAGCCTCATCTATAGAAGACTTAAAAGGAATAAGATGAAGAAAATGTGGGATGAAGAGGAAAGATTGAATTAAAGATCAGTTTGGACTTAGCACTCCTCTGTTTACAGTACTCCATCATCTTCGATGGCTTTGGAGACAGGTAGGGATAGCTTCTGTGGATTACAATAATGATTGAAGAAACAGCCTGGCATAGAAAATTGGCAGGGAATTGAAATTCAGATAAAACTAAAAGTGAATATGAGTTTCCTTCTTATGTGGCAGAAACTTTTCTGTGCAGTAATTCTGGGACATGGCACGACTATCTGACTGTTCAGAATATGAAACTTACATATGGATCAGTTTGTTCCATGTCACCCTGCTCAGTGGTGACAGAGCAGTGATTCAAATTTGGTGTCTTGATTCCAAGTGTTTCTTTATTATCATGACACTAGAATAGTGTTGCATTTTGATGGTCTGCTGTGCCATTGCTGGAGTATCACTGGTGTTAAGACAGAGCATGTCCCAGGTATCTGAGTGCAAGGACAGCAGCAACCAAGAATCCCAGTCACGGCCCCTCCCTGCTCTCACCTTGCTCAGGGGGTTCCTGAGCAACAGACTGTGACAGGGATTCAAACCAGAACAACGAAGCAAAGAAGCACACTTGAATTTGAATTCTGCCCCTTGCTTTCACTTGATCACCACTAAAAATAATCTTAATCATAAAGTAGGAACGGTCCCTTTGTTATATAACTCTGATTTTCATGTTTTTATATGTACAATTTAGGCATACACAATGCTGGGGTTCATTTTGATACAATCACACAGGTATGAAATATAATTTGCTCCATTTCAGTCCCTATTAATTTCCTTTTTCTTCTCCCTCCCTTGTGCCCCTTCCTTATATTCTTTTTTGATTTTTTTAAATTAGTGATTTATAGACATACATAAAGGTAGAATTCTCTGTGGCATGTTCATATAGGACATAGCATAAGCTGGCCAATTTCATTCTGTATTTCCTCCGTTTTTAAAAATTTTAAATAAATGTTACATGCCATTTGTAGTATTTTAAGTTTTTTTTTATTGGTGTGTAATAATTATACAGAATAATTTCATTGTTCTATAATTTTCTTGTCACACAAGGATCAAATAAAATAATGTAAATTAAATCACACAGAGGTAACAAAACACTAAAATGATTTAACTCCTGACTACTATTTCCCTTTGCCTACCATAACCTTTCAATTCTTAGACATTCTCCTGAACTCTGTCTCCCAGGTAACCAACCCCAGGTAGAACTAGTCACTCTTTCTTTTGAGACTTTGATGTAGCCTGTACCTGTTTTAGTCATAACAAAAAGTCTTGACCTGGGGCTGGATGGGTGGATCAGCAGTTACAGTGTTTGCCTGGCAAGCACGAGGACCTGGGTTCAAATCCCAGCACCACATACACAACTAAGTGCTGGAGAAACAAAGACCAGATGAAACAATAAAGTTGATTCTCTCTTTCCTCTCTCTCTCCCTTTCTCTCCCTCTCTCTCTTAAAAAGAAAAAAAAGTTTTGACCTCAGTTACATATAGGAAGGGAACGCAACCAGTTCATCCCTATATCTTCAGCATGTTACACAAAGCTTGGGAGATATCAGATAGCTAATAAATACTGTGGAATAATTATTGTGTGTTGCTACACTGAAGTTTCCAAGAACAGGGCAGTTATAAGTTCTGGAAATCTGAAATAAATTTAAGAAAACCAAACTATCCACCAATAAATCAAAAGTTTCTCATACACATAGGCATTACATTTTATGTAGTATTTAAGCTGCAGAGTAATGTTTTTCAAATTTTAGCATGCAAACTCATTGTTTGGGTGTCTGGGAAGGAATTTTTTCAGTGTTGATTAAGCTGAGATACTTATCCAAAAACAATAAAGCTACTCAAAAAGAGCACTTATTTAATCAGGTACAGAAGTCAAGCATAATCTCTCTGTATAATAGTTTAAATTTTGGCTAGTGATATTTTCAAATCTTAGCCAACTGTTTTTGTTTTGTTTTTAAAGAAACAGATGATATTTAAAATTTGAGTTTGGAGACTGTGGTCTCAATTATATGAAGAAGAAATAGTGTATTGTTGGTAAAATCAGTGTGAACATCCCTTTTCTTTAGGGCAATAAAGAAGCTTAGTACCTGGAATCTGGTGGTCCAGGATATCAACGGTAGCAAATTCCTTAGGTGTTACCATTCATCACAATAGGAAGGAGCAGCAGGGTTGTCATTCAGAGGCACAGCTTGTCAGCTTCCCAGGTGAATGCTGGAAAACAGACCAGGGCACCAGCAGGTTCTGGCCTCCCTTGATCTCCAGCTAGAGCTACAGCCTCAAAAGCTTTCTCAGTGATCAACAAACCCTGCCCTGCTCTGGAACACTCTCCTGAGATGCCCCTGGAGTGAGCTCTATCTGAAGTCCCATTGACAGTTACATCCATCCCCCCCTTGGGGATCCAGGAGACACTGGAGCACAGGCAGCCTTCTGCAACTCCTGTACACTTTCACCTCTCTGACGACACAGTGAGAGATGGCTCAGGTGCCTCCCAAATCTACTGGTTGTTGGATGAAAAGGGTAAGAGAGTGTAATGAATGACCACTCCTGATTTTGATTCCTTCTGGACAGGAAGGTGGCTTGCCTAGACTGTGAGCACACTAGCTTTGGAGTAAGCTTCAGGCTGCTGTCCTGAGCGGGCGGACTTCACTTAGCTATTGCTAAGAGGTGGTGTCCTTATACAGGATCAGGAACTCCAGATACTGTGAGGATGAAGTGGGGTAGTCCGCGCAAAGCTTGGAGCAGAGCTCCCAGCAAGCAGAAAGTACACAGGGAAAAGATGTTTCCATCTTTCTTCAGCAGAGACAGCGGGTCACATTTGGGTGAATGAGAACAGCAGCCAGGAGTCAGGATTTGTGTTTTGCGCTTGGGACATTCCCTCAGTGTGCTTTGTCATCCACACAGCGGGATGTTTTGTTTTGTTTTGTTTGATACCAGTGATTGAACCCAGAGGTGCTTAATCACTGAGCGACAACCCCAGCCCTTACTATTTTTTTTTTTATTTTAAGACAGAGACTCACTAAGTTACTTAGGCCCTCGCTAAGTTGCTGAAGTTGGCTTTGAACTTACGATCCTCTTGCTTCAAACTCTGAGCTGTTGGGATGATGGATATACACCACTGTGCCCAGCTATACCAGCTTTATAAGTGACCTTATTGGGAATCCTTCAACTTGGTTAATGGTTTGTTTCCCCCAAAATTAAGGAGAATGCTACATGGGAGGCTGTGAAATGATCGTGTGAGAGGAGAAAGCCTGGGAGCGGGGAGATCCACAAATTGGGATTCTGCTAGGACTTCCTGATAAAAACTGGGGAACCTAGAGAAGAGTCTTTATTTCTGGGCCTACGTTTCCTTTTCTGTTGAGTGAAGAGTTTAGAGTAGCTGACTGGTCTTTAGATTGCTTTTCTCAGGGTCCTAGAACTGTATGTCAGGTCACCTTTGAGAAAGGGGACAAGAAAAGGGAGTTGGTGGGGATGTCCTCCTCTTCTCACAGGGACAAAAAGGGGTTTCACTTTGATCTCTGTGAAGTTTCTGGCTCTCATGATCTCTGTGAAGTTTCTGGCTCTCATGGTGTTTCTCTGCTCTCTCTTCTTTCCTTTCTTTCTTTCTTTTATTTATTTATTTATTTATTTATTTATTTATATATATTTTGTGTGTGTGTGTGGTACTGGAGACTGAGCCATGACGTTTCATAAACAATGCTCGAGTTGCGCAGGACTGATTGTTGTAAGATTCCTGGGGTGTGGGTGATGTGGTAGTGATTCTGAATTTGGATCAAGGGCAAATTATGTTGCTACTACATATGCATTTACGATTGTAAAACAACTCAACTCCTCAATAAAAATTAAAACAATAGGATAAAATTCAAAAAGCATCTTCAATTAGACCTTCTACATGATTTGTGAGGCCTGGTACAAAATGGAAATGTGAAATTCCCTGTACAAAAAGTAATGAAAAGACTTTTTATCATTTCTTTCACAGCTTCCTCATCCCCTCCTTTCTGTGTCATAGGGGAATTTATTTTCTATTGCATGTATGTCCCATCAGCCTCTGGATTATTTGAGGGGAGTACAGAATCTCAGGTCTCCATCCGTGCCTCAGCATGTAAGGCATGCACAGCTGGTTCCCCCTCACGCTGCACCACACTCAGGTCCCTCTGAGGACAAACAGTTGCAATGACTGCTGGGTGAAGGCCCAAGAGCAGGTGGCTGAGATCACACCTGAGATAGCAGGGCAGGACTGAGACTGAGTTGAGGCTGTTGGTCCTGGCTCAAGTTCCATTGTCCTGTAAGACTTCACTACCAAACACTAACAGCTTTCAAGCCAGTAGCCACAGATCATTAAACCAGAGAAATGGCACCTGCTCTGAGGGTGACACCCTATGCCACTATGTTGGTTGAATGCCCATGACATTGACGCTGATTTTAACGTAATAGCTCTAGTCCAGTGGTTTGGCTCAGTTTTTGCAAACAGCTAGACAATAGCCACAAATGTTATCAGATATTTTGAGGATTAATTGAGTCTTATCAGTTACAAAAAGAGCAAAATAAATTCAACCATAAAGAAGGAGGAGGAGGAGAAACCACCACAAACAACTATTTTTTTCAAATTCCTAATTATTTTTGGCTTTTGGGGCAATATCTTTTTTTTTTTTTTTTTTTTTTTTTGAAGAGAGAGGGACAGAGAGAGAGAGATACAGAGAGAATCGATTTTTTGTTTAGTTTTTCATGTGGACTTCATTGCTCTGACACTTTGTTGTGTACGTGGTGCTGGGGTTTGAACCTGCATACTCATGCATGCCAGGCAAGCACTGTACCTGCTGAGCAGCCATGGTGAGTTATTGGCCATGGTGGGAGTCACAAGTAGCCATCATGTTCTTGCATCAAAGAGCTGCTGGATGAGTTCAGGCACAGTGAGGGCCTGATACGCTGGCTTCCATGGCTGGCAAGAGGGACAGTGCCAGGCATGAAGAAGTGGAGATGTGGGAAGGGCACTATGTTGACGGCTAACTTGTGGAGGTCAGCACTGAGCTGGCCAGGGAAGGGGAGGAAGGTAGTGACACCTCTCATGGTGGCTGAGATGAGGTGATTCAGGTATCCATAGGTGGGTGTGGTCACCTTGAAGGTGAGGAAGCAGATGTCAAAAAGGGCCTCGTGGTCATTGCAGTAGGTATCATCTGATGGACGAAGAGGGTGCCATTGTAGGGCTCAATCACAGAGTCGGACACTTTGGGTGAGGGCGTTACACAGAAGGTGCTCTGATGTGGTCAGGATGCTCTTCACAGATCTTGCTAATGAATGGGGTGCCCGTTCCAGAGCTTGTGACCCTCCCAGAGAGTGGGTCAGCTGGAAGCCCTGCAAGAAGTCCCAGCTTTCTGCTGCTTTCTGTACCACAACCAGGACTGAGCCAACCAGCTCAGCCCCCTCTCTATAGTGACACTTGACCCAGTTGTTACCTGCCCCAAACTGACCAAAAACAAAGTAGTCTTT
Source organism: Aplodontia rufa (assembly GCA_004027875.1). Classification (NCBI taxonomy): domain Eukaryota; kingdom Metazoa; phylum Chordata; class Mammalia; order Rodentia; family Aplodontiidae; genus Aplodontia; species Aplodontia rufa. The sequence continues at coordinate 23,446 of PVKS010012483.1, forward strand.
TTTGAAGATCTGACCAAAAAGATCTGAGCAAACAGAGTCCACAGTCCCAAGTTCTAGATCCACCAAGATAGCATGAGGACCATATTTGCCACCTGTGGCTTCATTGTAGTACACGGATATGCAGTCCAACTGTAGGTCACTTTCCCAAGGAAGGAACCAGTGGGGTCAATGCCATGCTCATCACTGATCACCTCCAAGAACTTGGCACAGATCTGGTTGCTATACTGATCAGCCTGGATGTGCATGATTTCCCTCATGGCTAAAATTTATTTTAACATATTTTTGCGCATCTCAACATATGTTCAGGGCAAGGAAATACGTAATTCATTTTCTGTGCTTGTCGGAGCTGAAAGGATGGAATGTGCCTGGTAGGATGGAGCAGAGATCTGAACCCACAAACAACTCTTTTTTTTTTTTAAGAGAGATGAACAGAGAGAGAGAGAGGGAGAGAGACAGAATCAATTTTTATTGAGTTTTTCACATGGCTTTAGTTGCTCTGACACTTAATTGTGTACGTGGGTTGCTGGGGTTTGAACCCATGTACCTGTGCATGCTGGGCAACCACCGTAACCACCGAGCCACCACTCCAGCCCCAACACAAACAACTCTTAATGATAACTGCTGAACTATTTTTTGGGGAACCACTCAATGTGCTGGGGTGACCCCAACACATCCACATTCTGAATTCTGGAATACCTGACTCTCCCTACAAAAACGTTTTCTCTTCCACTTCTTTCTTCAACATTTCTCAGCCAACTACACAATCTCTTTTCCTGTTTCTCTATGTTTTTGCTAGTCAGCACCTTTATACCATCTTGTTCTCTATCCTCTTTCTTCTCCCCTGGACTCAACCATCTGAAACCTGGTTTCTCTCACTGGGTCCTGACCCATCCTTCCCCAGGAACACACATCAGTATAGCTTGCCTTTGATCTATTGTTAAGTTAGCCCCTCATTAATCTCCTGGTTGATGGGCCGACCATTACAGAGTTACATTTGCCAATGTATACATTTACCTTGAGCGCTCAAGGAAGAAGGAAACCTAGTATGCCTGAAATACAAATACAGATACAATTGCAGAGGAGGCTATTTTTCAAAACATGTCTCAGTTCAACTGATACACAAGCAACAGCTAACACGTGAGCGCTGGCTATCTGCAAATACGCTTATCAACGCTGTCCAAATGGAACAGACATTTAAAGCTATTCAAAACCAAGAGACTTATTGGCTCTGACTTCAGATACATAAGATAAACAAACCCTGCTCAAACCAGGTCCAACTCACTCCCAGACACAAGATTAAAGCCTGAGCTGCTCACATAGTCCTTTGACTGAATCACTAATAACTTCTTTCAAAGCGTATACATATTTAAGTTGTTGGGTAGAGGCAGGAGAGTGGATGACTGAGCTACTTTATGTGCTTTCAAACTATACTTTCAAAGCGTGCTTTCTGTGCTTTTTACATTATTCAAGCATCATTTGGTCCAGTTGCAAACAAATCTATTTGTTGGTAAGCAGACTGGTTTCCACAAATGGGTTTTAACATTATATGCATTAAATATTAAGAATATGTCTTCATTTATTTTTTGGTTTTATTTTATATGTCAATTTTATTTAAAATTTTAAGTAAAGCAACATAGATATTAATATAACTTGATTTTATTTGCATGATTTTAAAAAAATCTAATCCAACTAAGCATGAAAATTTTTATGTACTTTAAGATCAGTAGACCAAGCAAAATGCAAAGAGATTGGCTTTACTTTATCAGGATTTATTTTGCATTATTTTCAATCTTGATATTTTTGGAAATATGTCCCATTCATCATATCTGATGAGTCTGCATTTTTGTGAATTTTTTGTTTTATTTATTTTCTCCATAAAGAGCTTTTGCTTACTCTTGAAGATCAAAATATTTTCCACAGTGCTTACTACGTTCGCCACTGCATATGGAAAGACCGATGACTAAAGTTATGTATGGGCAGCCAAACATTCTAATATAAATAGATTTTTAATTGCATAGTAGTTGTCAACATATATTTTAATGAGTGAAATACATGCTTTGTTTCTAAAACTTGATGATTGGCAACACCTAATCATTTTCTAGTTATGAAAATTTTTAGGTAAAAACACAGAGCGCTGCGCTGGTGAAAAGCTTCAGTACTCTGTGTGTTGGGTAAAAGATCAGTGGCAGGCTAGGGACACTGAAAAGCTCAGGCACTATTTGTCTCCACTACAGCAATTAGTCTGAAAAACATTTAAGAGGACACAAGACTTAATGGGAAGACAGATGTCATTTCACTCCTTACTTTGAGTACTTTACCTGTAGCTGGGATGACTGAATGTGTCATAGTTTATAAACTGCTACTTCTCACACACCATTAAACAAGGAAATTGGCTTCTGCTGTATTTAGAAAGAGATTTGTGGTTGCTTAACCGTGATTCTTTGGAAGCATCTCCAGGCCATCTACACCCTGTTTATTCTAAATTGTGATGAGCTAAAGCCCTATATACTGTGAACTCTATCTTAGATTTAAAGATTAAAAATGGCAAGACTTCTCTTTTATATTTTAATTTTTAAAAATTTAGTTGACAAATAATAATTGTATACATTCAATGGACACAATCTGGGATTTTGATATATGTATATAATGCGAAATGATTAAATTATGCTAATAAGCATGACCATTACCTCCCTTTATTTGTGATAAGACATTTGAAATTCACTATCTTAGCAATTTTGAAATACATGTTGTTACTATTTATAGCACTGTGCAATAGAATTCAAAATCAGGAACTTCGTACCCTTTGACCTCAGAGGATGAAGCAGCAATTTAGTGTATGGAGTTTGGTATTGCAGCGTGTTGGGTTCAGCCCTGATCTTAGTCCTCTCAACAGTGTGGCAATGCAAATAGCTTCTTTATGCTTCAGTTTCCTCAGCTATAAAATGGGGATAATAGCACTATACCAGCTCATAGTGAGGGTGTTTAGTGTTAAATCCGTGGTACTTGGTAAATAGTGAAACGACAGGAAACAGTGACTTTGGTAATCAAAGATTATTTGCTCTTTTTCTTTTCTTTTTTTATCTGATCTTGATTTATTGTATACACAGAATCTCTCAAAAGGAAAAGGAATGTCACTACAGCTGCAAGCTAATTATTCTTATTGTAGTTCTTAATTCCTCAGAATGAACTATAAGTTTAGGTGCATTCTCTCCTTTTTCCTTTAATGATTTCCTCCAATTGACATCCTAATTCTCAGCATGTGCCAAGAATATAAAAAGATATTTTGCAAAGGATAGAGATGGTCAGACTTCAGAATAGTGTATCTAATTTTAAATGCAGAAGTGTAAATCGTAGCCTTTGTACGGACTTCATGAAAAGAATTTCATACAAAGAGATTATATTTTAAAAATATATGTGATTTTAGAAGAAAAACATTTCCTTAGTCTACACAGTACTGCTTTCATTTCCTTATTTTATTTTTTCTTTCCCTTTTTTCTGCATATCACAGGGGTTGGAGAATCATATTTAAAAGTGTTCAAATCTAGCTAATTGGTTGTCAAATTCATGATTATCATTAAGATAACCATAAACTAAAAAAATTTAAACGACTAAAAGTGATTTGTCTGCAGTTTTCAACAACTGATGACAAACTTCAGTGTGTTTTGTATCAGGCAGGATTCAGTTCCAGAAAACCAGAAGTACTATCACTAGTTTAAACTTACAAGGATCCAATAATGTTATCAGTTAGGTTGTATTGACCACTCCTTGTGTACCAGGCTCTGCTCCAAGGGAGTTATGTATATGAACAGATTTTGTTGTCACAGTAATCATGGGATAGTTTTCCACATTTTACAGATGGAAAAAAAATCCATGTTCAAAGACTCATCCAGAGCACCACAGCTATTGATTGGTTAACAGAGCCACAATTGCAACCTGAATATTCTGGACCCAGAGTGTGCATGCCTCGCTGCTGGTGCTCTATTGACTTTTAGTCCATAGAATAAGGTATTTTCTAAATTTCTGAATGGATCAGAAAAGCTATGCCTCCAGGATTGACTTCTAGGATAAAATTGTAGAAGTAATCTGTTATCCATGGGAGCTGGAGAACTGGATAATAATGGCTGGTTGAGACAATAATGTTTTCAGTCAAAAGAAAAGTAATCACTCCTAGAATTGCTGTCTCCAGGGCTATGCTCTGTCTACTACATTGCAAAAGTGAAATGGGTGTCTTGCATCTATGGCTTCTCTCCACACTTAATTTTACTTGGAATTCAATTTCATTGCCAATCACTGTACCCGATTAGCAGAAACAACTTGAGTCACATCTGGAACCCAGCTTTGCAGCCTGTGAGCCCAGAAGACACACCCAAAAGAGGATGGAAATGATGTCAAACAAGCCAATATAAAGTTTCATGCAAGCACTTGAATGGAAGCCTTTCTCCTCTACTTTTAGCATTTTCTCACTATCTCCTAGCAAATGGTACTTCAAGTACAATAGTGTGGATGCTTGTGCAACTACAAGAGAAAAAAATCACAAGTGATTGAAATCAGATGCTTTATTTTCTTTCCTTTTAACTTTCACTGGCAGATAACAGACGAAAACTCTTCATTCTTGCAGGATCAAGAGGCTATGATGACCCCAGTGGAATAACTAAGATTTTCTGCCTTTTTAGAGCTCTCTTGACAGATTGATAACATGTAAGTACAGAGGTTCTGTAAAGAAGATAACATAAAGGAACATGAGAGAAAGCGGAATGGTTTAAACTGCAAACATTATCAGAACTCTTCAATTATATACCTGTCATATGCAAAACAATTGGTTTCTCCTCTAAATCTATAGTTCTCAAAACACACTGTGCTTTACCTGAATCTAGGAAGCATCATGGAAAGATGCAGTTCCTGCGGCCCCACTGCAGATTTAATGAACTGGAATCGCCAACAGGAGGCCCAAGGATTTGCGTTTCTAAAGGACTTGAGATCTTTCATATAACACTTTCTCTGACTGTATACTTATTGTTTTAATCAGTTTTTTGTTAATTTGTTTAATTATTTATTTTTGCCACTGTGACCAAAATACCTGAGCAATTAGAGGAGGAAAAGTTTATTTTGGGGCTCATGGTTTCAAAGATCTTAGTCCATAGATGCCTAATTCATTCCACGGGGTTCAAGGAGAGACAGAACACCATGGTGGAAGAATGTGATGAAGGAAAGCAGCTGGGAACAGGGCACCAGGAAGCAGAGAGAGACCTTTGCACAACAAATGCAAAATACAAACCCCAAAGGCATGCCCCCCAGGGACCCACCTCCTCCAGCCACACCCTACCACTCAGTTAATCCCTACCAAGGGATTAATTTAGTGACTGGGCTAAGGCGCCTAACCCAGACATTTCACCTCTAAACATTGCTGCCTCGTCTCACACATATGCTTTTGGGGGACACCTTACATCTAAACCATAACACCAACTCAGATACTTTCCCATTACAAGTAAACACCTTATTTTCAAACAAGGAAATAAATGGTGCAAGTAGTGCAAGGGATCTCTCTCTCTCTCTCTCTCTCTCTCTCACACACACACACACACACAAAAGCCCACTCATTTTTACTTTATTTTTCTCAACATGGATGTGGGGATAAATATGGCAAATGAAAATAGAATATAAACTTGTGGGAAGGGAGCTTATTTAGTGATTACATCACATTTAGGTTCTGTACTTTAACAAAAGGTGGAACTCTCGATAGAGTCTTTCAACTTGATTTTTCTCCTCCTAACAGAAGGTCATTTCCTATACAGGGAGGGAAAAACTACCTTCTCCAGACTCCCTTATTTGTTCATGATCTTTTCAACATGACATTTTTAATTGGCCACATTCTCACCCTCAGGGAATTTGTGTCTTTCTTTCTGAATTTGCAATGGTATAAAACTCCTTTTTAATCAGAGACATCCCTTCCAAACCAAACTGGAACATTCTGGAGCATTCTTCTGTTTTTTGTTGTTTTTTTTTTCCCTTTCCTCTAGATTTCCTGAGACCTTCAGGCCCAAGCAACAGGCAACTGAGATGGTGAAGCAAAAAAGCAGCAGGAGGTATAAGGTAGAGATATAGAAGTGGTTGCTCCAGAAAATGTCAAAAGCAATCAACTGTCTTCCTAGAGTCAGCATCAGGCTCCTTACTGAGCCTGGAGGCAGGACTGGCTGGAATCCAGTTTTCATCTATCATCTCTATGCCTCCTATTATATGTACCACACTGCCCACTTAGAGAAGCCTTCACTTGGACTTGGACTTTTCTCTGTACCCTTATGAATATCCCCTATTCAAAGTCACAAAGGCACACATGCAACCTAGTATGTCCGAAACTTAACTTGTAGTTTTTAAATATTCTTGCACCTATTCCTTACCCTGTTTCCCCATATCTAGGAAGGCTCCAGCATAGACCTAGCAGTGTAAACCAAAAGCCCGACAATCATCATTGACACCCTCTGTCATGTATCCAGTACCCACAGTCAGGTCACTCCAAGGCCTCAGGATTTTACCTTGCATTTGTCTTTTCTGTTTTTGCATTTCCTCCTTCTGTCTCAAACAACAAAACATGATACTGAGCTATTATTACCTTCTGCAAAATCTTTAGTAGCAGAAGTCTAACTGCACACTTTTCTTGCCTCTCTCCAAAATTTATTCTTCACCCATTAGCAGGAGACAACGTGTCCTTTTCCACTTTCTTGGAATTACCTTCCCTCCCACTTGATCCACCTACCTGTCACCTCCCTCCAGCTGTCCATTGCATTACCTCAGGGAAGCCATTGCTAAGCCAAACCTTTTAATGTGCATTTGGAACTCCACAAATCTCTCCACAGAGAACTTGTCATAGCTGCGAGGTTATATTTGTTTTATGTAATTATTTGATTAATATCTGTTTATCCACTAGATGATTCTCTTCTTAAGGGCAAAGACAATGCTTTTCCCAGTGCTAACCCAGTCTTGGGCAGATTGCAGGAATCCAGTAAATGGTTTTGAGTGAGTTAATGTTAAAATGTCCAGGAAATGTGAAAGGCTAAGTTTTATATTTCTCATCTCTCTCCAGCTGTGCCATGGGACAACTAGTGCTGGTCCAAAGCTGTGCTCCAGAAAATAGAGTAGATTCAAGTGCTTTTTGTCATTATTATTGCCCTCCTCTAAGAGAACTTGAGAAGTTGCGGAATGAACGACCACAAAGCATATGTTATGATAGGAACAAACACTAGAATTATTCTTTAGTTATTTCCACAATGCCAAAAATCTACATAAATACATTTATAGCTGGTTCTCCATGTAGTAATATATTTTTCAAGTGTTTGGCTTTATGGAAAGGGTTGTTACCTTGCTCTTTGTAAATTAAGTGAATCCTATAACCCTAATTTTCTTGAAAGCTTCTTTTGTTTAAAATGGCTAACGATCCTGTACCTATTGTTTCTCCTTTTGTCCTGTGATTCTGAGACTACAGATGCTCTACAATTTTTACAGTCCAGATATTTACATGAAATCTAATTCTCACAGTAGACCCGGCAAACTCTATTCTCATTTTTCAAATGAAGACATTGAGGTTCACAATTATACAGGCAGCAAGAACCACAGGTAGGATTGCATTTAAATATATTTGATTCCAAGGCTTATGTCAGTTTAATCTCTTTCATATCACTACTACCTTTACTTACATTTTAAGAAAAAGAAAAATAGAAAATAACAATTCAAGAACATGATATTCTTTCTTCTGTCTTTCTCTACCCCTCCCCAGCTTTCTGCTTAATTGCATTTTTTAGCTCGGAGGTTTTGTGGAATCTAACTTTGTTCAATATCTGTGCACATACCAGGCCATGCATATCACAAGGGCATTTCACCATCTTAAACAAAAAGACCCCTGGCAACACTAAGAACATCAGTGTGTTTGCTCTGGGGTGAGTTGTGGATATATCTCACAGCCTTCTCTTTCGTTCTTAGACTCTAACCTTTAAGTTATTTGTATATAAAATAAATATGTGAGGCCGTTGGCAGCTTAGTGAATTAAAGCTCTTTTCTGAGGATGATTAAATGGGTATTCTACCATCTCCAGAGAGAAGGCACTAGATGCCCAAGTTAGAAAACTCCAGGTCTCCTCACAGCATTGCCCAGGACTTCCGTTGAGAGAGACCTCACATATTATCTAATCTGACTCCGTCAAATTGCAGGTGAGGAATGGGGAAATCAGAGAGGGTAGAGCATTCCTGAGCTCACTCATCAAGTCTGGACATTACCACCATCTATGTTCTTTTCAGCCCTAAAATATTTCCTTTAGGAAGTGATTAGCAGGAGTGGCATCCTGGACTTCCACTGTCTCCAGAAGCCAACTGCCATGGACTTTGGGATGCAACTCCTTTATTTTCAGTTCCAAACTTTTTGTTTCACAGAGGGCTGAATTTATGACAGAGGGTGAGCTAATACTAGGCTTTCAGGTCATGATTTAATAAAAAATGTTGAACAGGATGTGTCATTGTAATGGAGTCAATTCAACACGGTCCGAGTTGACCCATTGGCAATTTTTATGACAAATGTCTCATTTTTCACCTTCCTGCAGACCCCAGAAATTATGTTTTAATAACATTTGCAAGTTCCATAGCGCCAGGAGCCAAACGAAGCTGCAGCTTCGACTTCTTGGGTAGAGAGCGCCCGCTGAGAACTACAGACCTACTTCCAACTCCCTGGAGAGCTTTCTTTTTCCTGACTTTAATGTACTGGACTCATGTGTACAACAGCTTGAAAACATTAGAGAGGTACCAGCCAGGAAGGTGTCCCAAAGACACGCTCTAACTTTACAAGACAGTGACAAAAGACCCTGAATGCCCCATGGAGACAGTCACCTGCAAAACTTCCTTCTTAAGAGGGAACCAAAGTTCAGACTCTGTGGAATTATACTAGCAGGTCAAGCTGCAAGATTACATCTTCACAAGGCACCAAGATGCAAGTTGGGACAGCAGTAGCTTCTCAGTGTGATACAGTGCTGTATCTCAGACACACCGAAAACAAAACTCTGGGGTGCACTTCTATCTACTGTAGTGGTTCTCAGAAGCAATGATATTACCCCTTGGTGGCATCTGGCAATGACCCACTGGTGATATTTTTGATTTTCACAATTGGCAGTGAGGGTGCTACTGGAATCTAGTGGGTAGAGGATGGAGATGCTGCCAAACATCCTAGAATTTTCAGGATACTCCCTTATAGCAAAGAATCATCTGGCTGCAAATGGGATTGTGAATAGTGGTGATGAAACTTTATTTAGAATTAGCCAGATAGGCAATAATAGAATAAATATATAATTTCAAAGGCTCAGTCCCAGAGGTCTATGTTAATATCCTCGTTTTGATATATGAATGTGAGCGAGTTTATTTTTAACCTCCCTTACTCAGTTTCTTCAGCTGTAAACTAGAAAGAGCAATACACATACATCTCTGACACTTGGAAAGCTCTCTATAAATGTTAGCAATCATAATTAGAGAAGCAAAAAATATTTGATCCAAACTCACTGTCTTTCAGGCAATGGAAACAACTTCTCTGTTACCTTGTTATATACTAAATTTAAGATGCATTAGGTCTTGATCTCATAGCAGTTCTCCGAATTGGATCTTATTATCCCCATTATTGAAAAAGAAACAGAGATGCAAAGACATTAAGTGAGTCACATGAATTTGCAAAGTGGCATAGCCAGGATATGAACACGATTCTTCCTTAAAGTCCATTCCTTTATCTGCGCTGGGGTCTGCGTAGATATGGCTCTCCACATTTCTTGCGTTATTTTCTACCAGAAACCTTAGCGTGGGTTTGGAGATCTGTCTCTCTCGCTGGTCTGTGAGATGCTTGGGGTAGGAACAATATCTCCATCACATGCTCGTTCCAGTGCTCTGTGTGTCACCCCTAAATTCTGTACCACCCTGGGAGGTGTTGACCATGCCTAGTAGCTGTTGAGGGGTCTGGGGATTTAGAATCTCAGATATCTATGTAACAAAGACAAAAACAACAATCACAAGATTAGATTTACGTATTTGAAAGGAACTCTAGGAGCAATGAAGGCTTATTTGTGTTAAAGGCAGAAAATCAGACTGGGATAATTTCAAATAATTAGAATATTGTCAAGGTGATAGGGTGTCGGTGGCACTAAGTAATGAGCCACCAAGACTTGGGACCATGGTATGTGGATTAATATGGCATGCAAATACTTTGGAAGCACAGTTGTCATTTTATTTCATTGTAAACAATTGACTTCACTCTATTCCAGGCTCCTGTTGTATTAAAGGATTAGTTCTAAACCTTCTGTCCCACTGATAAGAGAAATTAAAGCATCAGACTGAAAGAACACATTTGCAAATCACATATTTTCAAAAGACTTTACAACCAATATATTTAGAGAACTCTTAAAACTTTAAGAACAAATGACACAATAAAAAGGGAAAAAATCTTTCAATAGAAACTTCACTGAAGATATACTAATGAAAACTAGCACCCTTAAGGATGCTTGATGTTAGTTATTAGAGAGCTACACATTTACAATATAGTACAATCCTGCTGCACACCCACTAGAAGGACTAAGATAAAAGGATTGGCCATATTAATTTTTTCTTTTGTTTTGATATCAGGGATTGAACCCAGAGGTGCTTAACCACTGAGCCACATCCCCAGACCTTCCTATATTTTATTTTGAGACAGGATCTTGCTATCTATGTTGCTGAGGCTGGCTTTGAACTTGAAATCCTTCTGCCTTAGTCTCTTGAGCCACTTGGATTACAGGCATGTGCCACTGTCCCTGGCAAACCATATTAACTTTTGCTGAGGATTGATGGACTCATATAAATTATTTGTGGGAATGCAAAAATGGTACAACCACTTTGGAAAACAGTTTGACTGTTTCTTAGAAACACAAGCATGCACCTTTCATGATCAAGTCATTCCATTTCTAGATATTGACAGAATGTGAATGAGCATCTATTCATACAAAGATTTGTACATGAATATGCTCATTGTTTTGTAAGAGTTAAACCATGGAAGCAATCCAAATGTCAATCAGCCTGTGAATAGATAAATTATTGCATTTCCACATGATGGAAACACACTACTTAACAATTAGAAGAATGGAACTGTACATACTATAACAACAGGCTAGAATAGGACCTACACCAAAGACAGTACATACTGTAATATTGCATTTATATAAAATTCTAGAAAGTGCAAAATAATTTATAGTGACAAGAAGCAGAATAGTGTTTGGGGGAGGGAGAGGATGTAGAGACTATGAGGGGTTTCAAGGAAATTCTTCGAGTGATAGGTTCATAATCTTGATTGTAGTGATAAGCTCCTGGGTATGTGAACATGTCATAAGTCACTTTAATGTGCATCACTTATACCTCAGTAAAGCAGTTAGAATGAAATCTTCTGTGCTTGTTGCCTATCAAATTATAACCATTTAACACATACACATATATGAGTAACATGACATATCAACATATAGATTGCATTTCTCTGATGTGTGGGATGGTCACTTTTTTGTGAACGTTTTTATATTCAATTCCTTTAAAGAAGAAATTTTCCTGAGTCAAATTTTTCAAATGAGGAACTTTAGGGTTTCTTGCAAGAGTATTAGTAAAGTTTTTTTTTTATTGGACCTGACAACCTGTTGAAATCTGAGGTGTAATTTAAAACTCAGACATTCTTCTAAATCAGATACAAAAACCTGGAGGACATATCATGATAGGGCTTCATGATTTGTCAGTAAGAGGGGAAACTAGCAGCTTCTAGTCCCTGCATGCCCTTGGGCCACTGATTGGACACCCTTGGAATGTCTCCATAGAATCACACCGATGCTCAAGTAAGAGACAGGATCAGCCATTATGAAAATGCTAACAAAGAGTATGTTCAACACAGTGTCAAAACATCAATACTGGTAAATGGGATAAAATTCTGAATTTGCAAAATCTTGAAAATACGATCAAGAAAAAGATTATATATAAGATTTCCCCAATATTAATAAAAATAGTATATACATTTACTAATATCTACTATCAACATAGTACTAATACCAATATGTCACTACATATATATAAAATGACTAATATGTATTAATACTAATATATAACACCAATGTAGTACTAATAATGCTATATCACTACATATATAAAAAGACTAATATGTATTAATACTAATATATAACACCAATATAGTACTAATACCAACAAATCATTACACATACATAAAATGACTAATATGTATTAATACTAATATATAAAGCCAACATATAACTAAGACTAACTAGCATATAATGTTAATATGTACTAATACTAATATATAACACCAACATATAACTAATACTAACTGGCATATAATGCCAATACTGATAATATGGGTCATTAGTAGGCATATAATACTATAATTATGGAATAGTATTTATTACTTATATGATGAATATTATAGTATTTTATGAATCATTTATTAATATTAATAAAATTATATAATAATAGTAATAAAACTACCATCCTGCCATTAACTATTTTTATAGTGGTATTATTCACTTAGTTTTCTAAGTAGGAAATTATGGGCTCAAAGAGTTTATATAGTTTTCCTAAAAATATCTACTAAGGAGTGGATTTGGGATACAAGCAAGAATTCTAACTCTAGAACTCAAGCTCCTAGTCTCAGTATTTAACTGATGTGTTTCTCTGGTCATCAAATCTGAGTTTCTCAACATTGAAATATGCTAAATACAAAGTTAAAAATTAATACAGCTTTACTAATGGCAAGTATTATATTTTAATCTTGTCAGAATGAAAAATTGAGTTTGATATGAGGCATGGGAGATAACATTAATGGTTGAATGTGTACCCTCAGTACCTTGATGAAATGCATATTTAATTTTCACTCACTTTGCAGAGTAAAGTGTGTTGGAGCCAGGAAAGCAGCTCCAGGTGGTCTTTTAGAGGTGTGGGACTCTCCTGCTCAGGGTTGCCTTCAACTCCTCTGTTTTCAGATTGTCTGCTGCATCCTCCACATCTGTCTGGTCAATAGGAGGAGACAGAAAGTGTGAAGGATTTCTGGGGCCTTTTCTGGGCTTGGCCTGCACTGGACATTTATATATATGTGTATAATATATATATATATATGTGTGTATAAATAAGTCCCAGGGCTCAGCTAACTTCCAGGCTGGAGGGAAACATGGTCTGCTTTCCTTGAAAGAAAATTTTAAAAAAATTTGGTGACTCTATTTAATGTACCTGGTTGTTATGGTATTTACACATGGAGTTGGGTGGAGGACAAGCAGCTGACATCCAGAAGGACTAGAACATTGGGTTCAAAGTGTGCTCTGAGGACCATGATGCAGAAGCCCTTTGGTGAGGAATGGTAGTGTACGCTTTTGAATAGCATCCGTGTGATTCTGCAGACACACTGAAGATTAAAAACTGCTCTTCTAGAAGTTATCAAGACCCTAGCCAACAAGAACAGCAAAGAACTGAAGATGCTGATGACAAACCTGAATATTGAGGCCACTGTAATTTATGACAGTCGGTAAGGATAACAGCGGTTCATCTGCCTGTGCATCAGAACTCTGCTCAGGATCCAGGGTTGAGCGAAGTAAAGGAGGCAGCTGCACCTGACAATTTAAGGAGAGGTGCTCTTAAGCTCACACAGGTGCAGGATGGGCACAGGGAGTATTACAAGGACCTTGTGCATACTGAGAGTAAGGGCCTCTTTAAACTGTGTACCCTACGTAACTCGCTCGTCTTCAGGTCCAGTTTAGTCTATCAGATTGATCGTTGTCATCAGTTCACGGTTTTTCATTCATTCATCCATATATTATGAATTCGTTCAAAAGTTCCTCTCTCTTATCTGTTTCTAGGAAATCAACAACTAGTGTGTTCTACTAAGAGGGCACAGTTGAAGTTGTATCATGACATTTCTTAGATTTCTACAGCTATTGTTTGTGCCATTTGAAAATAATGAATTAATATTTGTTGAGAGTCTTTTAGTTGCCACAAACCCTCTATATTATCCTGAAGGATTAAGGAGAAAACACAGATGAATATAGAGGTTAATCAAATAACTACCATGCTCCATGTCAAGCGACTGATGCTGAGAGAGAAAATCAGTGACCGGGATTGACTTTAGTTGAAGACGTCACGAAAGAGTTCTCCGAGGAAGCAGAGACCTGATGCATGTGAAGGTGTAGAATATGCAAACGCATGGGCAGGTAAATTCAAAAGCACTGTGTGGGAACCATCCAGGCATATTTTCAGGACTGAAGGTGGCCCAACGGGCCCAGAACTTGGTGAAGGAAATGGAGTGTCTATGTTTTGATTAGAGACTTTGGGGCACAAACAGATCATTCAGGGCTTTGCATAACATGGAAAGATCTTTTGGTTTCATTCCACATGCAAAGGACAAATATAAATAGGCATTTTCACCACACAACATATTTCTAGAAAATCAGTTCTCTTGCCCATTGACACGTGAAAGACTCAGCTTCTTTAAGCTTGTTTCTCAGTTTTCTATCAGTTCATGTTTCCACACAACTTCTCGGTTACCTTGACTAGATCTTCTGCAGCAGGGTCTTGGAAGAGGCGGCCTGAGATTCAAATGTGTCTGTGTACAGGAGTCAGGGCCCCCAGGGATCTGTGGGTTGGCTGCCTGGGGAGATAAAGCCTGAAAGGGTGTCTGGGGCTCAACAATTCAGCGCAGTCTGTGGGTGTCACGTCAGGTCTGGAAGATGTCAGGTTTCCTGCTCTCTGTTCCAACCTCAGAGACCAGTTTGGGATGCTGGGAGTTGAATGGACGAGTTAGCAGAAGCACATTGTTCCACAAGGAAGCTTAAGGAACGCAGATCTGCTGTAGGACTGACAAAACGCGCACAGGGTGGAGCCGGCAGCAGACACAGGATTTGTGAGGTTGGAGGTGTCTGCAACTGAGGTTCGCCATTTAAAAAAAATACAAATTAGAAAAAGGTGATGAGAAAATGATGAGAAAATCAGTCACAGTACTTTACAAGTAAAAAACAAAACCTGACAAACACTTGCAAACATTACCAAGAAATCTAGAAAAGATGACATTGTTATTAAATGTCTGACATATATCTGTAATTCCTTTTTATTCTACATTTCTTGTCTGCCTACTCTGATCACCTATTTGTGGGTAAACAGTTTTTTTGTGTGTGTGTGATTTTTCAAATACAGAGAATAGAAAGAGAACTCAGCTTTTGCTCTGCAAAATCTGATAAAAATTTGCTTTCATTATTAATAGCAAGCATAAAACATACACTTCACTTACAAAGCATACGAGCTCTTTGCAGTATTTCTTAGCATCGGATCACAAAATTATGGTAAAGTCTTCTTTGTGTAATTTACACAGAAAAGAAAATTACACCATGTGCTTTTGTAATTGCTTATGTTATGTCATTATGTATGTTTTTTGACAGAAAAGTCTTCTATTTTCTCTAGTCTTTGATAAGAACAAAAATGAACACCAAATCTTCCATTTATAATACCACACATTTAAAACACAGTAGACTTTCCAAAGATCACATCCAGTGTTCAACATTTCAAACATGTTGCCTCCTCCACTCTATCCACAGAGTTCTAGGTCTGAAGCATTGGAACAATTAAATCGGTCAGTGAGCCTTGAACATCATGTCACATGCAATACTACGTCAGCTAGCCCATGGGTCAGTGGGATGTTTCTAGAAGCCATTTCTGAGCTGAGTGCCTAGCAATTCCTTAATTATAACACAGTACTAACCACAAACCACATACACTTATTCTCCAAAGTCTAAAAAGCCCTCCAGTTCAACTTCTCCAAAATTTACTCAGTCATTCCAATGTCACCATATAAGGGACATCTACAGCAGAGGGGAAGTCATAAAGGAAAGAAACAGCAGACTTGACAGGTTGCTGTTTAAACATATGCTGCCAATATTATAAGATACAGGACAACGTGAAACCATCCTTTGGTCTCCTCACATTGCACTAGAGCACAACTCCTGGATGGGGGACAGGGACATGTTCTCACTTTCTGCATAAAATAGATGATTTTACCAGACTTAGGAAGACTTAAGGAAGCAAAATATCATTTTGGAATCTCCAGGGTGACACAATTTTGAGAGGGTTCATAAGCAGTATTCTTAATATAGTTACTAGCATTGCCCATAAGTCTTTAGCAGTGTGACCTGCCACCCTAAAGTGCTAACTTTTCTGGCAGGGGATCTCTTTGGGGAATGATGCATGTTGCTTAGCATGAAAAAGCATCCATCATGAAAAGATTATAGGCAGAAATGAGAACCACCATCTCCCCTTCTCCAGGGCTTCCCAGAAATAATTTGGAGTTGGGCCTTTGTCCTGAAAAATCAAATATGCTACTTCTATTAATATCACTAAAAAGACACCACTGGAAATTGTGTAATGCCTACTTTATTTCCAAATCCAAGACTAAACTACGCCAAGTACTACCTGGTCGGACATAGTGATGAGGGTAGGCTATTTCATTCACAATATCACATCAAACAGATCCTATGCTCTGGATCCAGTAAACTCCACAAAGCAGCTAGGCATCTGCAAGTCAGCCTAATATCAAGAACTGTTGGTTCTGTTCCTGTAGAGAACCCTGATTAATACAGCCCTGGATGTATTCAGACGTTACAGGAGGCTCGTCTCTGGGTATCTACCAGAGATCATACCTGGAGGTGTGAATGAACTTTCTCTCCAGGTGGCAAGCTGTGATCAGTGAGGAAGGGAAGCCTTCATCTTCCATCTCTCAGGAGACCATTCTGAGAACTAAGTCACTTTGCCACTGGGAGGGATGGTGGCATGTGGAGGTATGCAAAGGTCTAGGAAGAAGTGATTCAAGCTCCTGGAACATCACAAGGGAGAGTGTGCTCCCAGGCGTGCCCCATGAGAGGCCTTGTTCTTGGGGTCAGCATGGTTCCCACACCATTTTGTGCAATATTTGGAACCAAGTAAAGCAAAGGAACAGTGAAATAAAATCCATCGGATCACATATCATACAGATGGGATCTTGTTTGTCATGGCCTGATATGACCTAAATAATTTGCCTCCGGTAAGAAATTAATCCAATTCTACAAATAAATTTTGATGCGCAAGAACTTAGCAGATGGGAGCTCGAATTCCACTGCTATGTTTAATTAGCTCCGTGGCCCTAGGAAAGATACTCATCCGCACTAAATTCCAACTATGCTACTGTGAAAATGGGGACACACCATTTGCAGTTCCTAGAACTGTATAAATTATTTGAAGTGTAGAAAGAAAGCATATTAAAATTATTGAAACTCTTATAATCTATCTTACTTGAAATTGGCTTGATCACACTTTTATTTGTAGGTTTATAAAGTAATTTATGTTTAAATTTAGAACAAATTGACCATAGTTAAAATATAAACACAATATAACCATTATCTCTGTGGTGGTCAGGCTACAGTTTGAAAGTGCTTTTTATAACAGCATCATCATAATTTAATTGTCACATATCCTATAATAGTGGTACTATTCATAATTTCTATTTGGGAAATAAAGAAGTAAACTGAAGGAAGTCTTCCAATTTCATTTCAGCTACATGGAAAATAACTAGCAGACAAAGGGCTTTCTAATGAGGAACTTATCTTTCTAAACACTAATTTTTTGTTAGAACTATACAAGATAAATAAAAATAAATATCAAAAGCAAGAGATTAAAAATGTTTAATTAGACAGATAATAAAGACAAAATCGGCACAATGAAGATATCACCTTTGCAGAATGTGAATGCTTCTTGCTAATAAAGTAAAAGGCTAGAGGTGAGAAGTTTCATATCTAATGTTTTGTGCTATAGACTTGCACATAGTAAGTGTTAAATGATGCGTCACCAAATACATAAATGGTTGATAACTTGTGAATGTGAGTATTAGGATCAAGTGTCTCTTCCAGGATTTCCTCTCTGACTCCCAAGCCCCAGTGATGGCAAAATGCTTCTATTCTCTGATAAGCTGAAATCATATGGCATTTAACATGGCATATTGGAATTTGCCATTAAATGACCTTGTCTTTATAGCTGTGAACTACACAAAAAGAAGCATTGTTTTAATTATCTATTTGTTCTATGCTCCTACCACATGGTAGATATAAGAAATATATGATAAATCAACAGGAATAAACAGAAAAAAAGAATTTGGAAGAGAGAGCACAGATTTGTAATTTGGGATCTATGAAAAATTTATTTGAAGCTGGAGAGAGTAGTGGGATAATTAAACAAGAACTCCACCCTGGAGGATGCTCACAGAAGAACACAGGGGAGAGGCATATTAGAAGGGTCACTGTAGATAAACTGGGAGAACCAGAAATACATGGTATCCTGCAAATGGGGAAGAAAGCAGCCCAGCCTTCTCGTGGTCTCTAGAGTATGCTGCATTCATTGCACGTTGTAAAAATGCATACTTGGCACAGATCTTAGAGTTCCACCTTATATTGCAAATCAATTGCAGGTTAGGCTTGTCTCCTCCTAGCTGCCACCTCAGAGAATCCAAGGCAAGTGACCCTTTGACAGCATTCAACTTTGAGTCTGGAATTGCTAATCCTTCAGTGTGGAGTGGAGCAAAGTGCTTAGTCTAAAAATGCTTCAATTTTGTTTGCACGGTGAAAACATCACTATCTCCCTCATTGGGTGGTTGTACACAATCCCTAATAAAACATTATGATAAAGTTCTCTGCAAACACCAAGTGCTATTGAAACGCAGAGTAATACACTGGACATCTTTGTTTTCCATCAGACACATCCCACGAGACATTTCCTTCCTTCCAGAAAATGTACACTCAATGAAGTGTCCATCTGGCAAGCAAACTCTGCCAAGAGTGGAAAGACAACTTATTATAAGGTAAATAGCTGATTGCTAGTGCACAAAGCTGGTGAGAGACTTGTAGCCCTGCCTATCTAAGGGTTAAGAGTAAGGATTAGGATGAACCAGAATGTGCAACGTACTTGGTATTTTCCCCGGGGAGAATGAAAGCAGGGAAAATTTCTGGCTACCTGGGCCCCTTTGCCTTCCCTCCAAAAACATTGCACTTGGCTAATGGAGCTGTAACTTTGTTTTGATTTCCTGAGTGGTCTTGAGTTACCTAATATTTGGCTTGCTTCCCTAGATGGCTGCCCCTTAGATCTCGCCAGTAAAATCATGCTTAAGCCATTTTCATTAGGAGCTGAGTACTACACGATCATAAAGTACCTCGTGAAATACCTTGATTAGAGGAGATCAAAGGCCCAGCTTCGTTAGTTTTGCTTTCTTTTCCCCTCCAGTTTGCCTTTGCGTTAAACTGCATTACCCCGACTAAGCCCAGCTCTCCAGAGTGTGCACAATCTGGAAAAGATAACTTCTTTTCGTAGGAGCACGTGGCCTACAGGTTTTCTGTGGCCAGGAACAGTCAATACAGCCTATCCTGTCTGTCCTGTGGAGAGAACCCAGGCTGCTGGTCGGCTGAGAGCAGCGCTGCTGTGGTTGTCTAGGCCAGGCCTCCTAGGGCTGAAAAGGACTGGGATTAACACCATTGCCTGCACAGGGCTGAGTCTAGGAGCCTGGCTTTCCTCAGCTAATTGAATCATTTCAGACTCACTCAAGTGCCAGATCCCTAAACAAAGCTGTGCAGACCTGGTGTAAGCTCTCGCTCTTTCACCTGTCTGAGCTTCAGGTTTCTCATCTGTACTTTCAGGGTATTAGTGCCCACTTCACAGGACTGTTGTGAAGATTAAATGAAGAGATGTTTAGAAAGCACTGAGCACAGTGCCCAGCATATACAAAGCACTCAATAGACCACGTCTATGCATGCACTCGACGTTCCCTTACAAGTCTAGAGAGTTCATGCAAAACGGCGACACACTATTTTCTGGAAAGTGTTCCCAATTACTCAGCCTTAGAAGCCTCCAACTTGCTTTTGGACAAATGTCCCAGTGAGGAATGGAAGATGTTTCCTTGGATTAGCTATGTGGAGCCAGGCAAACCTCAAACTTTCCCACAAGCTGGTGGAAGAAGATGTCTGCTCTTGGGCTAAGGAGTAAGAGACACAGTGGAAAGTCCGGTTTTCTGCAATGTAGGAAGTAGTCACACAGAGTGGAAACAAGATAAACTTTTTCTTTTTAAACATTATTTCAAATTTATAAATAAAAATAATATATGTATATATAATTGTTTGTGTGTACATATATAGTACATCCATGTGCATGTATATATGTGTATACATAGACACACATATACATGGTACATGATGTTTCAACATAGGTATTCAGGTTCACTTCTTTAAATATATCAAACCTAAGCTGTATGGAGTTTGGCCATTTTCAGAATCTTAAACAATTTTCTTCTGAAATATTGAAATCTTGTTTCATATTATCAATTTGTTTTCCACCATCTCTGTAGTCTTCATACATTTTCTATGTCATTATAATAGTATAATAAAATGAAGGCAAATGTACTCTTGTGTTACCAATAATTATCATTAACAATTTGCAATATTCTCTGTTGATTGTCTGCCAGACACAATAAAAAGAAAGTCATCTATTTAGATTTAGATTAACTAAAGTAACAAGAGCTTACATCTTTCTGAAATGGAGTCCAGGTTCTTAGCTACTAACTTCTATAACCTCTCATTAGTTTGTTGTTGTTGTTGTTGTTGTTATTTTGTTTTTTTAATTTCTATCTATCATCTCCTTTTCCCTCAAAACTGTCACAATATGGGGTGAAATGGAGTTATGGAGAACATAAACCATTTGCCTGAAATCTTAAAGCTTTTAATTCCCAAAAAGACACATGATTGCCTCAACTCCCTAGCCACCTCCATTAAATTTGAATCCCAGATTCAAGTTCACATACAGTATGTTCAACCTTCCTGTGCCTATTGCCCGTAGATGAGGTGGGCATTCTCATTTCATTTGGAAGGAGAAGCTGAACTTCTCTTTATTACCTTCACTTCCCATCCCCACTGCTCCAAAGATGCTTGTGGAAAAATTTTGAAGCAATTTATATCCACATGCCCCCAATTCCCTCCTCCTCAAAGGAGCGAGAGCCATATCCAGAGCAATACACTTGAAGAGACACCTGGTGGGGTATGCCTCTGCGGACTCCAACAGAGAGAAGCCAAGTTCGTGGATTTCAGGTAATGTTCATATCCTTGGACCTCAAGACTCCTTATAAAAATGTAGCTTGAGCTTGGTTCCCTGTTATAAAGTGTAAGACTTCTGTATTTTAAACATGCAAAGTACAATTGGTTTCAATCATTAAGGAGTCAAGACTGCTTTCTGAGGATGATCTTTACATTATAGATCATAGTTATTTAACAGTCAGTGTCCCCAATGGATTTTAAATTTTTAAAAAGTTTTTATTAAGGAGTTGAGTTTTTGTGCGATCACAAATGCATATAAGGTAACAATATGATATGCATTTGTTCCTAAAACAAAATTACCCTATATCACCCACACCCCAGTCTCTTGATTCTTCTACATTGTGCCCCTATAGGCAATGTAAGTGTTTAGATTGTGAATTTTCCAGAATCAAATTATTGCATAAGTATTATTTGGATTCTCAGGGGACTTTACATTTTTGACCACAAAGGACATTAATTTTTTTCTTTTAGTACTGAGTTTGATAGAGTGCCTAGAACAGTAAAAATGTTTTGACTTAAAGGTTGAATGAATATAGGAATGAATGCCATCAATATACCCCTCAGCAATCTAGGGGACCACTGTGGTAGTTAATGTTATGTGTCAACTGAGATGGGCTCTGGATGATTGTATGTGGCCAAGCATTATTTCTGGATGTTTCTGTGAGTGTCTTCTGGCTCATAGTAATAGTAGAATATGTAGACTAAGTGAAGCAGACTGCCCTCTGCTTTGTGGGTGGGGAGATTTATCTAATCTGCTGAAGCTTGAATAGAATAAAAGACGAAATAAGAAAGAATTATTTCTCTGGCTTAACTAGCTCCAAGTTGCAACACAGGTCTTTTCCTCTCTTTGGACTGAGACTTGGAATTGGAACGAAATGTGCACCACTGCCTCCTCTGGCTCTTAGTTAGTCTTCTGGGTCAGATGTATCTTTTCTTGATGATTTTGTTTTCCTGTTCTCAACATCATCAGTTTATTAAATGCATTTTCAGCTTATCATGGATTTATCAGGATGTAGCCCTACGGGGGGAGAGGAGCATCTGCATGGCTTCACACACTCGGAGGCTGTCATTTGATGCATATCATTAAGATAATTACGACAGTGGATGTTTCCCTCTCGTTGTTGTGTCATGGCATTTTTTATCTATAGCAATGACTTTGCTCTAAACTCTACTTGAGTGCTTGCTTGGAGTATCCTTTTCCATAAATCCTTTCACCTTCAACCTACCTTATGATGTTGAATTTGAAATGTGATTCTTTTAAATAGGATATCATTGGGTCAAGTTATCTTTCCC
Organism: Aplodontia rufa; assembly: GCA_004027875.1. Classification (NCBI taxonomy): domain Eukaryota; kingdom Metazoa; phylum Chordata; class Mammalia; order Rodentia; family Aplodontiidae; genus Aplodontia; species Aplodontia rufa. Next base: position 45,911 of record PVKS010012483.1, read on the forward strand.
AATCTTCCTTATCCACTTGCTTCTGCCTTATAATTCACATTTTTAGTGCATACATATTTATTTTGGCTTGTACGACCTCTGTCTGCTATTTCACTACTTGTTTTCTCTGTTTCTCATTTCTCTTCTGGCATTTTTAAATTTTATTTATTTATTTATATTTTTATATATTTATTTATTGCTTCCTGGTGAGCTATATAAATACCTTTTGAGGAGTCTCTCTTGACCTGCTGCTTTTCGTTTTTTTCTCAGTAGTTGCTTTGTATATTGTGATTTGCAAATGTGACTTATCACAATCTTCTGGAATCATATTTTTCTTGTATTTGGATTCCCATGCCCTCTCCCCAATTCTAAGTAGCATTGTGTTGAGTTTCAGAAGGTGCTAAAATTTCAGCTTCAATTATCACACACCATTGGAAAATTTAGGAGTAAAAGCTTAGTCTATTGCATTCACACATATTTTTTACTTTCTGTGATTTCTTATTTATTCTAGATGCTCCACAATTACTTTTATCATTTCCTTTCTGTCTGAAGAATTCTCTTTGGCCATTTTGATGGACAGGTCTGCTAGTGACAAATTCTTTTAGTTTATCAGTTTATCTTCATCTGAAAATGAGTACTTACCCTTCACTGCTGAAGGATATGTTATGTTGTATATAAAATGCGTAGTTTATAAAGATTCTTTTTCCAAAGTGGAGAAAATATACTGATTCCTTTGACCTCCATGGATACAAATTAGAACTTCTGACATTTGAATGGGATGTTCCCCTATTGGTGTGTTGTTTCTCTCTGGTTCCTTTCAATATTTTTTCCATTGTCTTCAGTTTTTGGAAGTTAATTATTATGTGTTTTGATGTTTCTTTGGATTTATCAAGCTCTGAGTAGTTTTCAGTTTTAAAATTTCTATTTGTTGTTTTTTTTCTAACATATTTCTTTGCTGGGATTTTATATATTTATTTGTTTAAGAGAATTATTATTAAATGATTGTTGAAACATTTTTAAGATGGTTGTTTGCTTTGAAATCCATGTGAAGTGATTTTGACAGTGATTATTCTCAGTTACTTTTATTTGACCATGTTTTGTTTGTTTGTTTCAAGATGAGGTTTTCTATTGATCTGGGTGTAATGGGTAATTTCCTGAACTTTTAGACTATTATGTTAGGAAACTATAGGTCTTATTTAAAATGCTTATTCAGCAATCATTCACCCTGTTTCAGTTTAGTACAAATGTTCTGGACAACTTTTATGAGCTGTGATTCCGATGACAGTATAATTTTCAGAGCTTTCTGGTGCTATTTTGGTTTGCTTGCTTGATCTGGTATCACTAGGGCTACTGCTGGTCCCTGATGGTTCTGCTTAAGTAGGCAGAGGAACTTAGGTTGGTGGTTCACCTGGTGCCCATTGGTGGGTGAAAGGAATTTATCCTGCAGAAACAAAGAGCAATTTCCAAGCTGGGCACTTGGTTTAGCTGACTCTCCATGCTAGTGAGGAAAGAAGAGTGCTTACCATGTTAGGGCCCTTTGTTGGGGCATAATTCCCATTGCTGATGCACCTGGCCACAGGCTTTCCCTGGTTTGGGAGGAGATTTGAGGTCCAACAGGAAGGAGTGTGCTTCCCCTGGCTGGATATCATCGGTGGGCCTCCTAAATGGTCCCATTTGCAGTCTGCCAGATTCACCTGGTGTGGTCAGAAGAACTTCCATTTACATGGAAAACTACCTGGGCCACCTTTTGTTGCTACATTGGGGGTTGTGAAGTGCCCCGCTTGGATCACCTTCTTCTGTCAGGTGAGGGGTTATAAGACACTCACTTTCTTGCTGTGTTGTTCTAGTGCTGGGGTCTCACCCAGAGGATGCTGTCCTTTCCACCTTTGGAAAATGTACTTGGTTATCCCTTTCATTATTTCCAGAATTTAGTGTTATGCTTAATGGGGAAAGGCAGGGAGAGACATGTCTTTACCATCTTCTCTAGACTGGAAATCTTACCTTACCTTCACTTCCAAAAATTATTCTATACTGATTACAGATTTTTAGACTTACACCAATTCTGACCAAAAATCTGTTGCTACTCTTATCTACATCTGCTCCCATGTAACCTGTCTCCCTCAACTGCTGTGTTTAAATTTTTTTACTTTTTATTTATAATTTATTTTAAACCATTTGATTATGATGAGCTTTGATGTATTTTCTTTTTTTTTTATTTATTTTTTGAACAACCTTACACGATTTTAACAAAATAATATAAAATGTGTATAAAATGTGTAAATATTCTGGATATTGCAATTATCTCCAGAAGTGCCCCCCCCCCAATTACCCTCCCTTATCCCTCCCTTCCCTTTCCCTTTATAACTCTAAAGAAAGATATTAGATTATAAAGCATTATATCTTATCTGGGTTTAACTCATGTTACTAGACCAACTTTCTCATTGTCCAGGGTCTGATGTATTTTCTTAAATGGGAATTTTCTGGATTTCTTAGATCTATTGGTTTTTTCTTTTACTTTTCGCAAGATCTTGAAAAAATTTAATCATTGTTCAAATATTTTTTCTAGTCCCTTCTTCTCTCTCTTCTGCTTTAGGGATGACAATTAAAATGTTCCACTTTTAACCTTATGCAATTATATTTCTCTGTGCTTAGGAATTCTCTTTGTGTTTCATTTTGTATATTTTCTGCTATTGACTCTTCATATGCATGAATCTTTTCTTTACAGTGTTGCTATGGTTTGGATAATATTTAAATTTATTCTCCAAGAGTTTCTGTGTTGGAAGTTTGGTCCTCAGTGTAGCAATGCGAGAGATAGTGGAACCTTTTAGAGGGAGGCCTAGGGCAAGGAAATTAGGTTCCTGGGGGTACCGCCCTTGGAAGGGATTAATGCTGGTCTTGAAGGATGAGGTAGTTATGTGAGAAAAAATTATTGTGAAAAGAGCAATACTACATTATTGATTCCCCCCTAGATCCTATATATAGAAAAAGACATTTATATCTGTTATAGGGGGGAATATAGAAAAGTCAAGGGACTGGCATGTGGGTGATGTGGGGGTGACTGTGGATTGGGATCAGATGCATATCATATTATTATTACATATGCTTCAATGATTATACAACTCTTCCCTCAATAAAATTTAAAAAATAAAAGAGCAGTACTGCCCACCTCAGTGCTCTCTCTGTTGCACATATTCCTATCTTGACGTCATTGGTCATGTTATAACACTGTCACAGGGGATCCTCACCAGAGTCAAGCTGATGTTAGCACCATGTTCTTGGACCTTCAGAACTGTAAGTAAAATAAACCTCTTATCTTAATACATTACTGCCTCAGATATTTTGTTATGGTAGCATAGAACACACTAATAGGTTTAAACTACTGAATCCTATCCTATATATTTTTCATCTTCAAATCTGTAATTTTATCTCTCTAGTATTTCTCTTGGGGTCCTTTATATCATCCATGTATCTTCTTTATATAAGCATACTTTCCTGAACATCTGAAATGTGTGTATAATAAATATTTTAATATCCCTTTCTACTAATTTTATTATATGTATGATTTCTAAGGGTGTTTCTATTAATTTAATTTTTCTCTTTATTATGGTTTTTCTGTTTCGTAGGCTGTCTGTTAATTTTTATTTATGAATTTTACTTTCTGGGTGCTACACAGTTTTGCATTTTCTTCAACGTTGTTGAGCTTCATTCTGGGGCACAGTTAAACTACTTGGGAACATTTTTTTCTTCTTTTTTTAGGGAGAACCACAGCAGCATTATGTCCATGGCTAATTTTATCTGACTACTGAGACTACCCTTCTCTACCCTGAGTACTATATTATAAATGGCTTTTCCACATTGACTATTCTAAAAAAAATAACTTGAACTATCTTGACCCCATATCAGCTCTAGGGGCATTTTTTTTTCTTTTTGACTGTGGTTATTTCTTCAGATACTAGCGGCTTCTTTGCATTCAAACACTGATGAGTACTAAACTGAAAATTCAAAAATCTTTCTGCAAATCTCTGGAAGTCTCCCTCTCTCTTTGCAACTCTCTGCTCATTGGTACTCTGCCTGTGAATTCTAGGTACCTTAGCCTTTCTGTACTCTGAACTTCATTTTCTCAGCTCAAGGAGACTTCCAGTGCCTGTTGGTATATCACTTCTCCCAGAAAATCTCCTTAAATTAGGCCAATTCTAGGGGTTGTCTTCTTTTTCTCTCTTCTTCTACAGATTGCTATCTTATGCTGTCTGTTTTATGTCTGAAAACCATTCTTTCATATATTTTTGACCATAGTTGTGTAAAGTGGAGGACAAACATTGTCTCAGTTTTTCCATGATAATTGAATCTAGAAGTTCATTGCTATACATGAATGCTATTACTTAAAAAATGCATCTTAGGTATATTCCATTTAATTGCAAATCAGCTCTCAGTTTCCTTTTAAAGTAACTTTCTTTATAGCAGTGCTACTTAATGATTAAATTGCATAACCACATAAATTGCTGAATACAGTGCCTGACACATGATGAACAATCTGCTAGAGTTAGCCTTTTGTCCAGCAAGGTCTGATTATCTTTGCAAATTGCTCAGCTGTGCCCCATATGTGCTTCCCCCAGTTTATAAAAGGGCAATCTTGGACACGAGGGTTGTGTCGACAGAGATTAGAAACTAATCTTGGGATCTTTGTGTAAAAAAAAAAATGCTGTAAAGATATGGAGAAAACTGTGGTAGATGTTTGGCCATGTGAAGGAGGGTTTAAGATTGATCTCAGGAGTCAGATTAGCCAGGTCCATGTTCTACTAAGCTGAGTGACTGCACAGACTGCTTAATTTCTCAATGTCTCAATTCCTTTGCCTATAAATAAAAACAAAATAGTAGTTTCTACCTCATAGGATTGTTTTAACAATAAAGGTTCATACAGATTCAGTACTTCAAACAATTCTGACATAGGAAGAAAGGAGTAAGAGAAGAAGAAAACCTATGCTTAGAGAAATCAAGCAACTCACCCAAGCTGACACAGCCAAAGAATGGAGGAATTGGAGTCCTCTATCCAGTTCCATGGGCTCCCAAAATCTGTGCTCTCTTCCATCATTTTAGTGTTTTCAATCCTGAGTACTGCACAGATATGTTTCTTTCAAAAGAAACAAAAGTTCTGTTTAATATCAGAGTTTCCTTAAATGATTTGTATTCAAATATTGCTAAAATATGTAGAAATCTAAACCTACTTAAAACTTCTTGTGCATATAAATCATTTCAGCTGTAAATTCAAGCACATTTACTAATTAAAGGCAGAAAAAAGATGCAACGCAGTGAAATTCAATTTTGTAACATTTATTTAATGTGATGGATGTTGTTCTTTTCGAAAAACTAAAAACCACTCACAAATGAACATGGCACTCACTTTGAGCATTTGAGTTCTTTTGTGGTCATCATGCCCATACATCTGGGTGCCATGAGATCAGTCAGTTTTTCCACCAGGCTTCTCTGCTGTGTTCCAACTGTGGCCAAACCATAACATGATGTCATTTGGTCCTTGCTTAGCAGGAATTCACCATTTACATAGTAATTCTGCCTCCATTTTTTTCCACTTTAGCTCAGGATAAAGTAGAACTACTTGAGTACATCAAACTCAAAATAAAATCTCTGTTAAGATCTCACAATTTTGGGCAATTAATGGTGGTGAAGTTACCATTGTAACTTGTCAAAAATTGGCTTATGTAAATATTTTCAGATTGCTTTTACGTGAAATCCCCAAATTGACAACGTTCATTGAACCTCAGGAATATCCACAGGATCCCCAGAGAATCAAAGATTCTAGTTTAGGAAATTCTGACTTTGACTTCTGTCTCCTCTTGGCTAAGTGGGAGCACAAGCTAATGGCAAAAATGACTTAAACTATGCTTTAGTCATGCTAAAGTAGAACTGGCTAGAATCAGATAAGAGGCAACATGAATTTACCTCTCAAATTTTTATGCAACCTGAAGTGACAAAGATTTTTTTTTTAACATAAACTTAATGATATTGGAAAGGGATAGTTTGCATTTATGACTTGGTTAGTGATTAAGAAAAAAGGAATCATGATTGTGGATGACTATTTTACACATTTCAAGGAGTTGGTCATTAATTAATGTTTGTTCAGCATGTTATTATTTACAAACAGCTTTCATTAAATCTTTTATCTTCCACCTTCTACCACAGCAAACTAAAGATGCCTTTCAAGGTACTAATCATAAACCAAGGCACTGCTATTTAAAATGTGTGTTGTAAATGCCAACTTCTTTCCTATCTGCTTGGTCAAGCAACTCCCAGAAGGGTAGTGATTTATGTATGAAAGCTCTTCTTGGACATAAACATTGTGCCCATATTTCTTCCTTAAATTCAGAATATTCTTTATTCAAAGAAAACAATACCTGAACTTGAAAAAACTGTGTAATACAATGTTAAGAATATGGAGTTTTGGATTCATATTCTACCTCCTTTCCTTTCTGGCTTTGTGATTATGGAAAAGTCTCTAAACTCTCCAAGCTGCAGCATCCTCATCTATAGATAAACATGACAGTGCCCCTATCATAGTGTTATTTTAAAGATAAACCATGAGGGCAAGGGTTATTGCTCAGTGTTAGAGTGCGTGCTTATTATGTGTGAAGTCCTGGGTTTGATCACAAACACCAGAAAAAATAAATTTAAAGAAAGATTAACTAAGCGAGTTTACATTAAGAGCTTGGCATCACATCTATGTATAGTACCAATAATCCAAAGCTTATTCTTTATCAGACACTCTTTGAAATACTTTACATGTGAGCTCAGTGCTCATTCAGCAACCCTATGAGTTATTCTTTTATGCCCATTTGACAGATGGAACAATTAAGAGAAAGAGTCATTTGTGAGTTATCTGTGCTCACAAGGCATTTAGGCAACAGTGACTTATGTCTTCAAAATTCCATGCTCCAGATTCTGTTCTTATTGGAAAGCTCTACATTCCTTCCAAAGAGTGTAGCTCTTAGCACTATAACTGGAGAAAGACATTCTCTTTATTTAATCTCCTCATCTTGCCAGCCATCCTATCTCAACCTCTGTGGCCAATTGTTCAGAACTTTGTCAGCTGTTTCCTTGGATCCTGCAACATCACACAAGCCTTTCCCTCTGCTTTAAGACTTAATTCCATCTAGCCAGCTTATTTTTTGAGATCATCTCCTCTCTTCATTACAATCATTCTAAGGTTAATCATCATCCTCCAAATGCTGCCGTAGCCTATGTTATATATTCTCTTATCTCCACATCCCCTTCCACTTCCTTTCAAGTTCAACATTTTGAGATTTCAAAATATTCATAGTTTCTTGAATAGATCACACACTTTTCTTATACTTTGAAGCATTTTTATCTTTTTGTTTTCACTCTGTTTCTATGAATGGCTAAATTCTTTGTATCCATCAAACTTATTTTCAACATCCTTTTTCATAGAAAGTCTTTTATGACATTCTTGCCTGCATCTCCTGAATTCTTTTTTTTTAATTTTTTTATTATTTTTGAGCAACCTTACAAGATTTTAACAAAACAATATAAAATGTGTATAAGATGTGTATATATTCTGGACATTGCAACTGTCCCCAGGAGTGCCCCCCCAATTACCCTCCCTTATCCCTCCCTTCCCCTTCCCGTTATAACTCTAAAAATAGTATTAAATTGTAAAGCATTACATCTTATCTGAATTTAACTCAT
>PVKS010012484.1:0-53600 GCA_004027875.1 Aplodontia rufa
TGAGTTTGACAACCTTTCACCCAAGCCTGGGTTTTGCTCTGGTCTCCACAAATGAGGGAAAACATTCAACCCTTGACTCTCTGGGTTTGGCTAACATCATTCAGCATGATTTCTTCCATTGCCATCCATTTATCTTCAAAGGCTGCAATATCATTGTTTCTAATAGCTGAGTAGAGCTCCATTGTATATATATATATATATACCAGAGCTTTTGGATCCATTCATCCACGTAGGGGCATCTAGTTGATCGCATTTTAGCTATTGTAAATTGAGCTGCTATGAACATTGATTTTGCTGTGTTGCTGCAATGTGCTGATTCTAACTCCTCTGGGAAAATACCCAGATGAGGGTTAGCTGGGTCGTATTGTGGATACAACCCACCCTAATTTTTGAGGATTCTCCACATTGCTTTCCAGAGTGGCTGTACCAGTCTGCAGTTCCACCAACAGTGTGCTAGTGTTTCTATCTTCCTGCAACCGGTCCAGCATTTGTTATTGTTTATATTCTTCATCTTTGCCATCTGACTGAAGTGAGGTGAAATCTTAATGTAGTTTTGATTTGCATTTCTCTGATTACTAGTGATTTAGAACACTCTCTCATGTATTCATTGGCTTGCTTGATTTCCTCTGTTTAGAAGTTTCTGTTTAGCTCTCTGGCCCATTTGTGGATTGGATTGTTTGTATTTTTGCTATCAAGTTTTTTGAGTTCTTTGTAAATTTTGCATATTAGTCCCCTGTTGGAGAAAACACAGGCCATGATTATCTCCCATTCTGTGGTTCAACAATGTTTTTATTACTGTAGCTTTGGAACACATTTTGGAGACAGGTAATGTGAGTCCTTCAACTTGGTTCTTTTTTTTTTTTTTTCCCAAAACTATTTTGTCTTTTCAGTATCTCTTGGATTACATATGAATTTCAGGATAATTCTTTTTTTTTTTTTTGAAAGAGGGGACGAGAGAAAGAGAGAGAGAGAAGCAATCTTTATTTAGTTTTTCATGTGACTTTCATTCTTGGACATATCATTGTATACATGGTGCTGGGGTTTGAACTCGCATACTCGTGTATCCCAGGCAAGTGCTATAACTGCCGAGCCACCACTCCAGCCCTAGGATAATTCTTAACTATTTTTTTGTACAAAAAAATGCACTGGGGGGCTGGAGCAATGGCTCAGTGGTTGGAGCACTTGCCAGGCATGCACAAGGACTTGAGTTCAAACCCCAGCACCAGATGAACAACCAATTGTCAGAGAAACAAGAAACAGAAGAATAAATAAAATCGATCCTCTCTCCTAAAAAAATGCACTGGGGTTTTGTGAGAGATTGCGTTGAATCTGTGGATTACTTTGGGTTGTATGGATATTTTAACAGTATTGTCTTCCAATCCATGAGTATGGGATGTCTTTCCATTTATAAGTCTTTAACTTCATTTAGCAATGTTTTATAGTTTTCAATGTAGAAATTTTTCACCTCCTTGGTTAGGTTTATTCTTAACTATTTTATCCTTTTTGATGCTATTATAGTTAGAATTGTTATCTTAATTTCCTTTCTCAGATGCTTCTTGTACAGAAATACAATTGATTTTTTTTGTGTGTTGACTTGGTACCATGCAGCTTTGCCAAATTTATTAATTCTAATAGTTTCTTTTGAAAAATATTTAGTTTTCTATATACAAGGTTGTATCATCTAAAAACAGATTAATTTACTCTTATAATTCTTTTTCTTATCTAGTTGCACTGATTAGGGCTTCCAATACTAAGCTAACTGAAGTAACATCCTTGCCTTGTCCTTTATCTTAGAGGAAAAGCTTTTGGTTTTTCACCCATAAATATGTTGTTCGCTATGGGCTTTTCTTATATAGTCTTGATTATGTTAAGGTAGTTTCCTTCTATTTCGAGTTTACCTAGTTTGATGAGTGCCTTTTTTTTTTTTTTAAGAGAGAAGGACAGTGAGAGAGACAGAAAGAGAGAAACAACTTTATTCAGTTTTTCACATGGCCTTAGTTGCTCCAACACTCAGTTGTGTACGTGGTGCTGGGGTTTGAACCTGGGTCCTCGTGCTTGCTAGGCAAGCGCCAAAACCGCTGAGCCACTGCTCCAGCCCTGATGAGTGCCTTTATCATGAAAGATATTAGTCTTATCAAATGCTTTTTCTGCATCAATTGACATGATCGTGTGTATTTTTTGTCCATTTTGTTAATGAGGTATATCACTTTGATCAATTGTTTTAAAAAAAGAGAGAGACAGGGAGGGAGAGAGAGAGAGAGAGAGAATCAATTTTATTTAGTTTTTCATCTGCCCTTTGTTTCTCCAACACTTAGTTGTGAAAGTGGAATGTGGTGCTGGGGTTTGAACCTGGGTCCTTGTGTATCCCAGGCAACACTCCAACTGCTGAGCCACCACTCCAGCCTCCACATTAATTGATTTTTATATGTTAAATTATCTTATATTTCAGGAATAAATCCTGCTTGGTCATGGCATATAATCCTCTTAATGTATTGTTAAATTCACATTGCTAGTATATGGTTGAGGTCTTTTGCATTAATATTCATCAGGGATATTCATCTAAAGTCTTATGCTGTTTGCCTGATTTTGCTATCAGAATAATAATGTTGGCCTCATAGAAACACCTGTCCCTTTGATTTTTTTTTTTTGTAAAAAGACTGAGGAAGATGGTGTTAATTCTCCGTGAAATATTTGGTAGAATTTTTCAATGAAGTCATGTGGTCCTGAGCTTTGTTGTTGTTGTTGACAATTTTATTTTTAAATAAAGAATATTTAGGGCTGGAGCTGTGGCTCAGTGGTTTCAGCGCTTGCCTGTTAAGCTCAAGGACCTGAGTTCGAACCCCAGCACCATGTACACAACTAAGTGTTGGAGCAATAAGGCCATGTGAAAAGCTCAATAAAGTTGTTTCTCTCTTTCTCTCTCTCACTGTCCTTCTCTCAAAAAAAATATTTAAATTCTTATCCTTAGAAGCTATAAAGACTATATATGATTTGGAAGCGAGACTGTATTAAATAATGGCTCCCAAGCGATCTTCTATGCCTTCTCTTTTTGTCTGATCCATCAGAAGTACATTATCAGCTATAATTGCTGCTTCTTGCCTCATGTTGTTTTTGTCCAACTGTTTCCCCACTGTTTCCATCCCTCCCACGTAAGTTCTAGACCCCTGCTTCACGTACTGACATGCCACATCTCTGAGGCCTGGAAATACTGATGTTCTATGCCATGTTGTCTTTTGATTGACGTTGCGCATTTGTTGTATCATGTTGGACTTTGTTAGAAGAGAAAATATGGCGACTGGATTCTGTTCTCACTTACCTCATCACAGGGTCCTGACCAAGTAACTGCACAGTCTTTAAAGAAGCAAACTTCTAGCTCCTTTGGACTCATGTCTTAAAAACTAAGTAGCTGCAGTACAGGTCTTCAAAAACGTGGCTCTCCTCTCTTTACTTACAGTCTGTCTAGTCGGTAGTCTTCTCCTGATGCACTAGCCTGATGGCCTTGAGCCCCAGGATGTTGGAGGGAGTTTGATCACTGTTCCTTCCTAGCTATTAGTTTTCCCAATCTTTTTTTTCCTTCATAATGTGCTCTTTCCACATGGTATGTTTCTAGGAATTTTCTTTTTCTTCTGTTATCCAGTTGATTGGGACACAGATGTTTACAGTATTGTCCCATAACCCTGTTTATTTCTATGGCATCAGTTGTAAAGTTCCCTCTTTCATTCTGATTTTAGTTATTTCAGTCTTCTCTCTCTTTTCTTAGATAATCTAAGAATTTCTCAATTTTTTGGATCTTTTGAAAGAATATCCTTCCTTTGTTGATTTTTAAAATTATTCTCAATTTCACTAATCTCTATTCTACTCTTTATTATTTCCTTAACATGGAAAATTTTCATTAATTTTTTTTAAAGAAAGTGGATTAATTTGCCCAGGGGAAGGAATGAGAGTGAAGGGCCAGGAGGAGATTTTTTTAAAGGTGATGAATTATCTTGATTATCATGATAGTTTCACAAGTATGAACATATATCAAAACCCATTAAATTATATGCTTTATATACGTGCTGTTTATTATATTCATTAGACCTTGTTAAAGCTGTTATCTTGTAAATTTTTTGAAAGTAAGGCAAAAATTTAAATTTGCAGGCACACATTAGTTCTAGTGATGTTTTTTTTGCCCTGATTGTAATCTATTTAAATTTTTTTTTAAAAAAAAAAAGCACTGTGGGTGCCCCTGAGCTGAGTAGAGTGGCATCAAGTTGGTGGTGCATAATTCACATCAAACAAGCACAAAACAGCTCCTTGTTTTTCCCAGGTTGGCTATTGGTGTATGTACGTGCATGTCTGGTTCACGACTTAGTTACACGGAAAAAAGAATCACTGTGAGTAACTTCGGCTCCATTACATGTTTATAGCTCTCTAATGTTGATGCTGATCTGTTATTACAATTCTGAGTCACTTACTCTTGGTTTCTCCAGAAAAAGCAACATCATCAAGGGACCAAGTTCAACAAAGACATTTGCTCTCTGCCATGTCCCAACTTGACTCTTTCACAGTCATGTTTTTAGATATTCGTTGCATCAGAAGAGGTGATTCTATGACATGATATTGTTCTCAGCCGGGCTTGGTGGCACACACCTATAATCTCAGCAACTCTGTAGACTGAGGCAGGAGAATCTTGAGTTCAAAGCCAACCTCAGCAACTTAGTGAGGCCCTCAAACTAAAAAATAAAAAGTGCTGGGGATGTGGCTCAGTGGTTGAGGTTCAATCACCAGTACCAATAAATAAATAAATGTTATTGTTCTCTAATTTAAAAGGATGACATTTATGATGTTTTTGCAGACACTCGTGCATTTAGAGAATTTTTTTAAGGGCTTTATTGATCAAAAGTACAACTAGCAATGGTACTGCACTATCCCAGGTGGCTTTAAGATGCTAATTGTGATGCTGAAATTATACTATTTGTTTATTTATTTTGATACAGGGCATTGAACCCAGGGGTGCTTAACCACTGAGATATATTTCCAGCTTTTTTAATGGTTTTGTTTTTTTTTTCTTTTTAATTTTGAGACAGGGTCTTGTTAAATTGATAGGGCCTCATACTAAGCTGCTAAGGCTGACTTTTAAACTTGCCATCCTCCAGCCTCAGCCTTCCAAGCTGCTGGGATAACAGGCTGCCCACTGACCCTTCAGGATACACTCATGCTGTTCATTTATTTATTCTCAAACAAGTTCACTGTGTTTGTAGATCGTGCAGCTGTTTTTCCCCCACTATTATTTTATTTTATTTTTGGTAGGGGACTGAACCCAGCAGCTCTTTACCACTGAGCTACACCCCCTAGTCTTTTTTATTTTGAGACAGTGCCTCACTAAGTTGCTAAAGCTAGCCTCAAATTTGCAGTCCTACTGCCTCAGCCTCCTGAGACACTGAGATTACAGGTGTGCACCACCGTACCCAGCCTCAGAATGGTTTTCATAGTAAAAATATTTCTGAAGTGTTGACTTTAAATACAGTCTTACAGTCAGCACGGTCTTTTCTCTGAGAGCTCCCAGGTATGAAGAAACCAAAGACACACAAATCTCTTCAAGTTCTTCATGAAACCAGCATGGATGGTCTAGTGGCTGCCTTGATGGTTCTTTAAAAGCATTACTTCTTGAGGAAGAGTTTCTAAGTATCGCCCAGGCAGGGTTAGCTTACACAGCTGCAGCCACCAAGAGAAAACCAACAGTCTTACCCAGCCAGCAGCTAAGCTGGAATTTTGCCTACTGCTAAAAAGGATGCTTTTACTTTCCTAAAAAGGAAGGAAAAAATTAGTTATAGGAATTTGTTTCTTTGTTTTAATACAAAGAGTCTTTATGTGGAATCTTTCCTTTGGATTGCTAAGATTGGGAAATTGGAGGAAAGACAGTCCTTTTGTTTTTTCTAACTTGGAGATATTTCCTAAAGCCTAGGGGGAAAGGAAATGTTCGCATTTCAAACATCCTGTACTTCCGTTTTGTAGGCTCATTAATCACAATTTCTTGTGCATTATCTGTCTTCTCAATTAGGCTGTAAGTTCCTTGCTTTTCCTACTCAATATTATATCTTTGGTATATAACCCTGGCACACAGTTTGAAGTCTGATAAATATCTTCGGATAAAATGTTGAATAAATAGAGTTGGAGATATAGCATCAGCAGGGATGATGGGAGCCACTGAGATTTAAATTGGAGAGGAAGCCACCATATGAAGTAGGAGCTGTTGTATGTGTTTGTTTCTGAACACAGAAAAAGAGGTCTTGTCTGCTTAAAAATACAAACGAGAGATAAGATGCTTTTCAAAGGGGTAAACTAGGATTATCTTTCAATCAGAACTAAGACAAATAGAAGATAAATTGTGTTTTTATGGAGAGCCCCACTACTTGCAGCTGACTTTTTCTTTGTCACTCTGGTTCACAGAAGAGAGAAGAGGGACTTTGGCACTCACATCTTCCACTACCCAAGCTACCTAACATCCTGAAGTGCAGTGGGAAACCAAGAGCTAATTCAGTGTCTGCTGAGTGTATAATTCTTTCAACTGACAAGCACAAAGAACTTGTCCTGGCGGTAGACCTGGAATGACCAGGCAGGGCACTTGAGGACCTGTTATCTCCTCACGGCAGAAAGAGTCCTGAACTACAGGAAATCACTTAACCTCTCTGGGTCTCATTTGTGAAGTTTCAACATGGCCTGAGGGCTGCGTATGGGAATCGCTTGGAGCGCTACTCCTGCAGATGTGGATTCCGGGTCTGGTGTGGAACAGGAGGGGGAGGAGATGGGAGTGAGGCTTTGAGATGTGTCCTCTAAAAGCTCTGCAGGGGGACCCATCAAGTTCTGTTCTACAGTGCTAAGGAATGATATCAGGACATACGATTAACATTACATGAATAATGTACTAATTTATACCATGTAAAGTCCTACAACCTGTGTTGAGAATACCATATCAGTTGCTCTTTCTTTGTATCTCCTAAAAGATAATTTAGACTGATAAATAGCAGTGGCTAGTAATACTAAAATTAATAATAAAGTTATTATTATTAAAGTTAATAATACTAAAGTTAATACTAAAATTCACTATAAGCCAGGGCCTGCTCACTGGCTTAGTGTATTTGTTTTCACAAAGCCAACACTTCAGAACTGAGCTATATCACCAGCCCCAGGCACTGTTCTTAAGAATTCATATGTCTTCATTTAATTCTCTTTAGTACACACCAAGATAGAGTAGTACTATTATTCCCATTTCACAGATGAATACACCAAGGCACAGGGAAGTTGAGAAACAGAGGGCAAAGCATCGGGGTGGCTGGATTCAGGCTGACTTAGGGGAATTTTCTGCCATAGTCTTGCCAAGTGTTTTGGCCAGCGCAGGCTGCTATAACAAAATACTGGACTTAAACAACAGAAATTTCCTTCTCTCAGTTCTGGAGGCTGGGAAATCCAACAGGAAGGTGCCAGTCAATTCTGACCCTGGTGATGGGCCTCTTCCTGGTTTGCAAATGGCTACCATCTTGCTGTGTCTTCACATAGCAGAGAGCTCCTATCTCTCCCTCTTCTGCACAAGGGCACTAATCCCTTCATGGTGACTTCTTTTACACCTAACACCTCTCAAAGACCCCATCTCCAAGTAGCATCACATGGGCTTAGAGCTTCAACATACAAATTTTGGGGCAAACAAACTTTAATACATAACCCAACTTTCAGTCTCATTAGCGATAAAATATATATATCTCACGTATTTGTAAAGTTTGAGAATTAAATGTATGTATTAGCGCAGTCTCATAATAAAAACCAAAGGAAAACATTCAAAAAATTTATTGCCCATGTGTCAGGTTGATTCCAGGCTGCTAGGTGGGGCATCAGGCACCCCACACCCAGGCTCCCCACGCCCACGTGAAGGGAGCAACTAATCAGATGCTGGCCAACAAGCCCCAGTGGCATCTCACAATCCCCAATGATTGATGGGAGTTATCAGCCAATCTCTGAAGGACCTCCTCTGCCCATCCCAGATAAATTCAAAGCCCAGCTAGGGCTGAGGAAGGGTACCACTTTCCCTACCTGCCCTCACTCTGCCGGCCCTGTGAATCTGGGCTGAGAGTCTCCAGTCCCAATAAAATCTTTGCTCAGATGCTTTTGGGCCTGACTCCTTTTCAAACATCAGCGTTTTCCCCGATTCTTACATCAGGTACTCTTGAATAAAACGTGAACAACAGTGACCTTTTACCCAACACTCTCAGAGCCCCGCTGTGCATGCCTGGTGTCTATTGGATCCTGTCTCATACACACTGGAAGAAACAGAAGCTAAACTGTTTTCCTGAGGAAATCCCAGGTGAAACTGGAACCAGGGTGTGTGCTTGAGGGTGATTTATTGCCTCTGCTCTTTACATGGGAATATGTGCAAGTAATTATTCAAAACTTTCACCAAGTAAATCTAAATGGATATTTTTACCTAAGACATCTGAAATGTTTCTTAGGAGGCTCAGAAGGAGAGAAAAAAAATTTTTTTCATCTTTAGGGTCATCTTATTTACTGACTAAAAGTCAGGAGACATAATCTGACAGTGGAAAAAATGGACAAAAAAAGAATGTAGGCCACAGGTTCCCATTCCCGCCCCCTCTGCCTCCTGTCCTCAGTCTTGGTGTCTTTTGCTCCACGCTCACCCACGGCCAACTTTAAGTGAAGAAATACAACTCTCAAAACGTTGGCCTGAGGGCAGCATTCTTTTCTAGCTAAAATTCTTCAGTATATGAGCTGTCACCCCACCCCTGGTTTTCTGTCTCTGATTAGTCAGAGGGGTGTAGAAACACTTCTACTCTTTCCTCTGGAAGACGGTTCCGTGACCTCTTCCACCTCCACCCCAGCTTGGAGGCTCAATATCTTCCTTAAAGAGAGAAAATCTTAGTTTTTAGAGACACTGACAAATAAGCAGGACTTAAGTTTCCTTTTAAAGGAGATTTTCTGGATTTAAAACAAAGTCAGTACTACTTTTACTATTTTAAAAATATACTGGTTATAAAATTCTTGGAAAAAATATAAGGTGGGGTATTAGGGTTTATGGAAGAAAGTGCAGTACAATCGCTAAACTATACAACTAGTATTAGAAACAGAAGTCCTGATGGTAAAACTTGTCTTCTGGTACAACTGGAAAAGTGAATGTAACCGCTGAATGTCTGTTTGGCAGCATCCAGACCCTTGGCTTCTCAAGGTAACCACTGGAGAGGCTGGAGGTCAGCCTAGGGAGGTGCTACGAAGAAGCCACGTTATTCAACCAACCAATTGGTGACAGCTAATCAATCCAAACCACAGAAAAATGAACAATGCCCCTTCTGAAATTCAAAGGGGTTAGCCCTGGGAATCTTGACTCGGGTTGCAGTGACCTCTCAAGTTAATACAGGACAGGTCACACTGCAACCTTCCCTTACCTTATCATTACCTTGGATAATGAAGACAGCCAGAGAGAGATAACTAAAATAATGCAGGGCTCTGACTCAGCTGGAATGGCACTTGGAGAATCTTCTACTAGCGATGGCAAGGTAGCAAATAGCAAGAAATATGCAGATATCTACTCATTTTGTATGTGTGTGTGTGTCTTCACCACATCCTTCTTTTTTTTCTAACTATAATTTTTCCTTGATACAGTTTTTCTCATCTACTTAGGTTTTTTTGTTTTTGTTTTTGTTTTTTTTGAGAGAGAGAAAGAATCAATTTTATTTAGTTTTTCATGTGGCTTTCACTGCTCCAACACTTAGTTGGGTAATGTGCTTTTGTTGCTCTGACACTTAGTTGGGTAAGCTGTGTACCTGGTGCTGGGTTTGAACTCATGTCCTCGCACATGCCAGGCAAGTGCTGCAACTGGTGAGCCACAGCTCCAAGTCCCTCATCTACTTAGTTTTAACTTTATGTAATCTTTATAAATTGCCTTAAATCTCATGGAGAAATTGTCAGGTCATTAAATAATTAAATGCTTAGTAACAGAATGAGAGGAAGATTTTTTTTCTTCCTCTCTTTTTCTTCTTCTATTTTTACTGTTTTAAATGAAGATTGGTTGACAGTTGATGATCTCAGGCCTAAAATATTTAGCTTTATCCTTTGTTCAGGATTCCTGGTAAGCCTTGGTGGGTGAGTGATCTGCAATTAAGATGACAATCCTCCCCTCCCCCTCCCTTGGCTTTGCGTTTACAAATTGAGCCTTTGGGATTTTACAACGTGCTACAACTCACTTAAAAACTATTAATATTATTGCCTTTATTGTTGTGGTTATTGTAACTACTCTGAGCTGTAAGATGAGCTAGAGATTTTTTGCAAGCTCACAGAAAAACTTACTGGGTGGAGAGGGGAAGTTCAATTTTCATAATTAATTTCAAAGAACAACTCTCAGGATAGTATGTATTCTCCAAAGTGGGAAAATTTAAAAATACATATTTTAAAAAGATTTTGAAATTGCGAAACAGAAATCCCATCACTTCAAATTTGAAGTTAATAGTGTTCAAAAATATTGTTAAGTCAATTAATCAGACCTATTTCCCGGGCACTCCCGAAGCGATGACTTTGAAAAAAAGTCTGGATTTCTTACCCCTCCCCTCCCCTACCAAAACTGGAGTGGGAGGCCTGGAAGGCAGACACCAAAAGGAGGGCTGTATCCCTTCTCTGTAAGCTACTGGGGCAGGATGCTTCTTGAGCCCAAGTTGGGCTGCAATTCCCACATAAGAGGCACAGCCAAGAGGGGCAGAGTCCTCTAAATCCACAGCTGCTACTGGTTTCCGAAAAACGTTTTCAGATTCTGCAGGGCTGTGGTTGGAACGGGTTAGCTCGCTTGGTGTAGCATGGGCTGCGCATCGCCAGATGGACGGTTTTCTCCAAGGTTCTGTAGATGATGGATGCTCTCCAGAGGCAGGTAAAGTCATGAACTCTCAACCCTGGCCTTGGGAGAAACTCCAAGAATCCATTCCCTCTGTCCACAGGCCGGCCCAAGGGGCGCTCTCAGAGCTAAGCAGCTTCCCTAAGGCCATATAATTGGTCTCTGATAAAAGCTCAGCCTCCAACTCTTTCATATGTAATAAACTATGTAGATAGTATATTAAAGTTTTCAGGTATCATTTGAGGATGTACAAAATGTGGACTTTGGTATATATATTTGAATTTAATTTTAGTAAAATACATATGACAAAATTCATTTTATTTTTTAAGTGTAAAATTCAGTGGCATTAAGTGCTACATAATTTAGTGATATCCACATTATGGTATCTATAATTATAATTTAAATGCCCCTTATCTATATGGAAATTAAAAGGCCAGTGAAGAATATTTTTTCCCTATGAATCAATGACTTAATGGACACACATTGTGTAACCAATACTGTTGGAATTGGATGGCCTCTGGGCCCTCAGGAAGTATGTCATTTGTTCAGGAGACAAGACACATAAGTAGACTATAAATAGTCATAAAAGGCAGTATATGATATGGTTTTAAATGCTTGACACTGATAATAAGAATCCAAAGGACAGTCATTACGGAATGAATGAGTACACAGGAAAAGCTTCAAAGGAGGTTACTAGAGCCACATAATGAAAGAGAAACAGAAGCCATGAGAAGACACTGCAGAAGAAAGAACAGGATGACCAAAAGTATGGGGCTAGCTGTAAAACACTTGTTGACCAAAAGCTAGACAGAGAAGTCTGAGAGTAGAAAAAAGTTAAGGAACTTGTCTAAGGTCATTTGATTGGTCTTTTGTAGAGCTAGGAAAAATCTGAGATTCAAATAGCTAATTTTACCCTTGTGGGCGATGGGGAGCTCTTCTGACCTGTGTTTCTGTTGCTGTAACAGAAGAGCTGAGATTGGCAAGTTTGTAAAGAAAAGAGGCTTTGGGGGGTCATGGTTCTGACCGATGGGAAATCCAAGGTTGGGCTGCCGCATGTTTGGCTTCTAGTGAGGGCCTTGTGCTGCTTGACTCACGGTAGAAAGTGAAGTGCAAACAGCCACCTGTAGAAGAAAGAAAAGGCAGGGAGGCAGGTACTTCCTGCCATGCATAGCCCACTCTCTCAAGAAAAGCATTAATCTACTCACCAGGGCCTGCAACCGTGAAGCAACACTTTTTATTAGGTCTCACCTCCCAGCTCTACTGCACTGAGGAATTCAGCCTCAAAGGGAGAGTTGGTGGGCACAAACCGTATTCAAACAATCAAAGGAGCCACAGGAGACTAGGATAACGTGATCACCGTGTTAACAAGTTAAAGTAATGGCAAAGCGCAGGATGCACTGAAGGAAGAGAAGCTGCCCGAGTGTGGCCAGGGTGGGAGGCTGTTACAAAAGGTCAAGTACAGAGCAGGTAAAGTTTGCAATGGATAACGTGGATGAATGAAATATTGCAAAGGAAGAATAGAACTTCTTAAAGAATTAGACACTGTGAGTAGGCGGTGGAGAGACAAGAATGTTAGATTCACCCTAGAGTGACCAAAGTTATGCTATCAATTGAACGGACTGGATAAATTCATTGGTTTTGGATATGATGTGTCCCATGAAAAACTTTTGTGTCAGACAGTGCAGAGGTGAATTGATTAGATTATGAGAACTGTGACCTAATCAGTGGATGGATCCATTTAATGAATTAGAAATTTGAATAGACTGCTGGGTGGTAACTCTAGGCAGAGAGGGTGTGGCTGGATGAGGTAGGTCACTGGGGGCATGCTCTTGGACTAGATCTTGTCCCTTCCCTTCCTGGCAACTTTCCTCCCTCTCCACCTTGACGAGCTGCCTCATCCAGGCCCAGAGCAGTGGAGTCAGCTGACCATGGACTGAAACTCTGAAACTGTGAGTCTAAAATGAATTTTCCTCTTCTAGATTGTTCTCATTGGATATTTTGGTTACAGTGATGAAAAGTTGACTAACACAGGAAGATGTTATTGAAGGGTAAGTTCAGTTTCAGATGCACTAACACGGAGGCCTGGGGATGTAGCTCAGTAGTGGAGCACTTGCCTAGTATGCACAACATCCTCGGTTCAATTCCCAGAACTACAAAAAATAAACTAAAGTTGCATAGATATGATGAGATTGAAACGATAGAAAGATCCAAGGAGAAAGAGAGAGTGCTGGGAAAAAGTAGAGAAATTTACAACTGCAAAGCATTATTTAAAACAATTTTAAAGAAATACTTGCAGGGGCAAGAGAAGTGGCTCAGTGGTTATGGTGCTTGCCTGGCATATACAAGGACGTGGGTTTGAACCTCAGCACCACATACACTACAAAGTTGGAGTAACGAAAGCCACATGAAAAACTAAATAAATCCCTTCTTTCTCTGTCTCTCTCTCACTGTCCCTTTCTCTTAAAAAAAATAAGAAATACCTTCAGTTTTCAGGTTTTTTTTTCTTTAAGAGAGAGAGAGAGAGAGAGAAAGCATCAATTTTTTTTTAGGTTTTTCACATGGCCTTCATTGCTCAGACACTTGGTTGTGTATATGGGTGCTGGGGTTCGAACCTATGTACTTAGGCATGCTGGGCAAGCAGCTGTAACCACCAAGCCACCACTTCAGCACTCCAGTTTTCAGTTTTTATCTGCATCTCTAGGCACAATCAACAGTGCTGGTCTCACCAACGTGACCAGTTGAAATGGGAATATTTCAGTTCATCACAACAAATGCCATGCTCTTTATGTAGAAGTATGATTATAACTCAAAGGCAAATGTCAGGTTCACTTTGTAATAATGGAAGAAGCATTAGAGGCATAAAAGTCTTTGAATATTACATTCAATTGAAAATAATCTTTTGCAAAATTGAAAGTAAAGCCAAAAATTTAGGATTGTTATATATTAAGCGGGTGAACTCAAACATTTCAACATGTTGTGATTGCTATGAAGTAAACTTGGAACATAGTGTTTAAAGTGTCTTTGTATTAACGGGGTTGGGATGAGATCAATTAAACTTTATTGCTGTGAGGTCATTTAATTTGCCATCATTTTGGCCTAGTGCTTTTGATCCTCAAAACAAAGGGAGCTTTGTTAACTGCAGGGTAAACAGGAATCGGTAGGTTTCCTCTGTTTTTAGCCTTTTGTCAGGGAGGCCTTACCCATTAGGCACAGTAAGCACCGGGCCTGCTTTCAAGTACCCCAGGAAATTTGATTACATTATGCCTGAAAAGAAAAAAAAATGCAATTATTTAAAATTCTTTCAGGAATAAATTTTAAAATTGATACTGTGGAGAGAGGAACCCATAATATCAAAGTGCCTAGGACCCACCACTGTCATAATGTAGTCCAGGCTCCTGTCCTTAAATCTAGACTTGGACTCTTAACAATAAAACTGCTGCTTCTTGCGTGATTCTGCGTGAATTCGTGAATTACCTGTGCTGGGTTTTTTTTTTATTGTATATGCATGTAATTTAAAGAATCACCTGATTCTATGAAGTTTGTAAAGATAAATATCAGTCTACAACTGTTTTGTCCCACCTTTTCCCCCAAAGGTGTCTACTTTGAACTTCTAAAGCTCCTTCATCTGCTTTTTAACTCCATATCTTTGAGTAAAATGCTCTTCACGTTACTTTTTTTTTTAGGTTTAGACATTATCTATTGACTTCCCATCAAAAAGAAGAGGATTTAGTATCATTTCTCTTCCACCTGTACCAAATATTCATAAATTTCTTAGTTGTTCACCTTCTTTATTTAGAGTTATTGTATTTCTGATTAACTCAATGTTGAAGGTTAACATTATTATGACTCTCTAGGCTATTTAGGATTGAGTCATATAGGGACATGATTGCTTTTCTTTTATTGAACAAACTGTAGTTTTCCCTCAATTAAAAATAGTCTTGCGGAGTGTGGAAGTGCACACCTGCAATCCCAGCAAGTGGGGAGGCTGAGGCGGGAGGATTGTAAGTTCAAAGCCAGCCTTGGCAATTTAATGAGGCCCTAAGCAGCTTAGAGAGACCCTCTCAAAATTAAAAAAAGAAAAAAAAAACTAAAAAAAAAAAAGAATTATCTTTTTTTTCATTTGCTTGGTTTTCTAAGTATACGCTGGTCATTAATGCCTATTCTCCATCAGGAGTTTGAATGTCTTCTTGATACATGTTGATTATATCAATTTTGTCTTCTAAAATCTCCTCTGGAGCACTCTAGTGTGCATGAATCCAGGTGGGCTGTTCCCACGCTTAGTGCATGATCCTGAGTAAGTGCGAGAATTATTTTTGCATATCTCTTGTGTTGGGTCTCATATTATTTTATAACTCATGTTCATTTTTTGTAACAATCCATCATTTTGGTGACATAAGCTCTCTGAGAAAAGGTGTGTGTGTATGGGGCTGGGGGAGGACGGGTAGTTTTTGTTTGTTTGTTTAAGAGAGAAGGACAGAGAGACAGAATCAATTTTTATTGAGTTTTTCACATGGCTTTTGTTGCTCTGACACTTAGTTGTGTACGTGGTGCTGTGGTTTGAACCGGTGTACTTGAGCATGCGGGGCAAGCGCTGTAACCACTGAGCCACCGCAGCCCCATGGGATGGGTAGTTTTTGACTGAAGGATCTTTACCCTTATATTTAGTTGAGAAGTTAGAAGTATTAGCCAGTTGGAAATTGTTTCCTTGGAGAATTTTGAACGCAGCGCTCCATTTTCTCCTTACTTCCTGTATTGCTGTTGGGAAGTTCAGAGACTTTTTGATTGTTGATACTGTGCACACGTTCTTTTATTCCCTACCACTCAGAAAACATGTGGAATCTTCCCATTGACCACCTTTAGCTTAGGTTGTTGGGACTGATGTAACAAAATATAATAGACTGGTGACTTCTAAGTAACAGGAATTGGTTTCTTACGGTTCAGGAGGCTGAAGGTCTGGACCTAGGTTCCGACATGGTTGGGTTCTGGTGAGGGCTCACTGCAGGGCTGCAGTAGCTGCCTTTTCATTGCAAAGCTAAAAGAGCTTTCTGTGGTCCCTTTTAAAAGGACACTACTATCATTCATGAAGACTCCACCCTATGATCTAATTATCTTCCAAAGGACCCACTTCCTAATACCACCACATTGGGGATAAGGATTTCAACATATGAATTTGGAGGGACGCAAACATTTGGTGCAAACACCTGTGTTCTGAACCATGTCTAATGTGGTGTGGTGTGGGTATACTTTTACTCCACGGATACCCAGTGAGCCTTTTTTTCGACAGAAACATATATCCTTCAATTCTCAGAAAAAAAATTTTTTTTAAGAGAGGGACAGTAAGAGAAAGAGAAACAATTTTATTTAAATATTCATGTGGCTTTTGTTGCTCTGAGACTTCGTTGTGTACGTGGTGCTGGGGTTTGAACTCTCGTACTTGCACATGCTGGGCAAGCGCCATAACCGCTGAGCCCCAGCTCCCCCAGTTCTCAGAAATCTTAAATTATTTCATTGATGAAACGATTGCCTTCTCTAGTTTTCTCTTTGAGAACTTCTGGAATGGTCTTTTAATTCGCTTGTATTTTTTCCCTCTTTTCATGTTTTTTTTTCTTTCTGGAAGATTTCTTCAACTTTTTCTTGCAATTCATCTATTGAGTGTTCATTTCTACAACTGCGTTTAAATGTGGTTTTTTGTTTGTTTTCTGAAATTTTGCATTTTTAGTCTCCTATTCTTAATTCATTAATGTAAAATCTTCTACTACCTATCTATAGATATTAATATTGTTTTTAGTTTTTTTTTCCAATCAAGTCTTTTATTCCTTCAAGGTTTTTGTTGTTGTTTGTGTAGTTTATTGCAACATTTGTGTGAGAGATAATCTATAGATGTCTGATAATTTCTCTAGAATTTATTTTTATTCTTTGCAGTGCTGATGATTGAACCCAGGGTCTCGTGATTGGTAGGCAACTACTTTAAACTGAGCCTCACCCCCATTTCAGTTGTATGATAATTCTTAATTGTTCATCATTTGGGCTGTCGGGAGGAAAAAGCTGAGAAGCTGTCCGTCCATGGATGACTTTCATTTTATGTCGTATTGCCTCTTTTCAGGTGTTTCCTCTTGGGCTGTTCAAATTTCCCTGGAAGGTGCTTACAGTTTCCTGGACGATGGATAAAGGCCTGGCTGCCTGTATTCTGGTTGTGCTGGGAGAGGAGGTTGGGGATGTCAGTACACACACTCCGCCTACTTTTGCTGTGGTTCTTAGGTGCAGAGATCCTCTGGTTTCCAATAATTCGTTGCCCAGCTATGTAGAGTAGAACAAGGAATTGAGGGATCTACGCACTATTTTCAACTAATCTACTTCCAGGGCACCTGATGCCTTTACTTCCTGGGCTCTCTACTGATGTCTCAGTGGAAACTTGATTTATTATCAGTTGTCCCCAATACTGACTTGGAGTCAGGGCTTTTCAGGCATGTGAAGCCCATTTCCAATTGACCATCCACTTTCCTGCCTCATTGTCTCCTTCTCCTTGTGATTTTACTTCTTGAAACAAGTCCCTTTGGTGTAGTTTCAGCAGGCTGTGAGAAGAAGCAAGATTGTAGGGCATATTCAATTACCATCTTTACTTGGAAGTCACTACAATTAAGTTTTTGACTACAGAGAGTTAGCACTTTTTATGTAAATGCAATGATCCATGGGGCTTTTGAAGTTTTGGATATTGTATAAAAAACTATGATAATACTGGCCAATTGTGTTTTTTCGTTTTTAAGTACTGGGAATTGAACCCAAGAGTGCTTTACCACTGAGCTATGTTCCCAGAGTCTAAGTTACTGGCCTTGAACTTGAGATCCATATGGCCATTCTTTTTTTTTTTTTTTTTTTTTTCAGGGCTGAGGATCAAACTTGGGGCCTTGCATGTGCTAGGCAAGCACTCTGCCACTGAGCTAAATCCCCAACCTCTATATGGCCATTCTTTTTTTTTTTTTTAAGAGAGAGGGACAGTGAGAGAGACAGAGAAATAGAGAAACAACTTTATTTAGTTTTTCACATGGCCTTCGTTGCTCCAACACTTAGTTGTGTACGTCGTGCTAGGGTTTGAACCCGCGTCCTTGTGCTTGCCAGGCAAGCGCTGAATCTACTGAGCCACCTATATGGCCATTCTTAACATAGCTATTTGACTAATCCAGTGTTTTGCAAACTGCATACTTGCTAACCTAATCAAATGAAAATTTTAAAAAATCTCCTTATGTGGAGTTACATTATTTTAATTATAATGTTGCTTAAATGTGTACAAACTTAAGCATAGCCTATATAGGCTTATAGCTCTTGTCCACTTATTTAAGCAAAAACAAAAAAATCACTTAATGCAACAAAATTATGTACTTAATTTAAACTAATAATGTAAATGTAACATGATAGTTGTTATTTTAATGGAGCTAAATTGCTAAATATTCATATTTAGAGCAAGCTGCTTATTGCTGCATCATGGGTTCTTCTATGTTCCCATCCACATGCTACCATGTGGAACAGGAGAAATAAATTCTCCCATCTCTCTGAACATGAAATACAGAGAAACCTTTCAGATAACAAGATTTGTAGTTACATGGGTATTGTTGATTAACAATTTTTTTTTTTTTTTTTTTTTTTTTAGAGAGAAAAGGGCAGTGAGAGAGCGACAGAGAGAACCAATTTTTTTTTTCCATTGAGTTTTTCACATGGCTTTTGTTGCTCTGAATTTAGTTGTGCACGTGGGTGCTGGGGTTTGAACCTGTGTACTTGTGCATGCCGGGCAAGCCCTGTAACCGTGGACCCACCATTCCAGCCCAACAATGTGTCTTTTACCTAAGGTTTGCATCTGGTCATTTTGTTTGTTTTGGTACTGGAGATTGAACCCAGGGGTGCTTAATCACTGAGCCACATCCCCAGCCCTTTTTTTCTATTTATTAATTTTAATTTTAATTTATTTATTTTTAATTTAAAAAAATTTTTTTAAAGAGGAAGAGGGAGAGAATCAATTTTACTTGTTTTTCCATCTGGCCCTTGGTTTTTCCAACACTTAGTTGCGTATGGTTCTGGGGATCAAACCTAGGTCCTCATGCATGCTAGGCAAGCGCTTGAACAGCTGAACCATCATTCCAGCCCCCCCACCCTTTTTATATTTTATTTTGAGACAGTATCTCACTAAGTTGCTTAGGGCCTCACTAAGTTCTGAGGCTGGCTTTTAACTTGTGATCCTATTGCCTCAGCCTCCTGAGTCACTGGGATTATAAGTGTACACTACCAAACCTAGCTGCATCTGTATCTTTTTATATTTTGTTCTTAAATAGTAAAGCAATAGGGGCTGGAGCAGTGACTCAGCGGTTGGAGTGCTTGCCTGGCAAGCACAAGGACCTGGGTTCAAACCCCATCACCACATACACAACTAGGTATTGGAGAAACAAAGGCCAGATGGTAAAATATATAAAATTGATTCTGTCACTCTTCCCCACTATTTTTTTTTTAAAGAGAGAGGGTCAGTGAGAGAGAGAAAGAGAGAATCATTTTTATTTAGTTATTCATGTGACTTTCATTGCTCCGACACTTCATTGTTTACATGGTGCTGGGGTTCAAACCTGTGTCCCTTGATCATGGCAGGCAAACACAGTAACTGCTGAGCCAACGCACCAGCCCCACCCTTTTATCTTTAAAATAAATAAAACAGTACTTTGTGATGGCAAGAGATCATAAATGCAAATGAGACCTGGCTCTTATCTTAATTTAGAAGTATTTGCTGAGTAAAGTTTCCATGGCACACATGAATTGACTGGCAATATCCTTAGGGTTTTAGATCCCTGGGAAGTCTCCCGGGAGGGGAGGTAATGGTTTGAGCCAAAGAAGTGTGCAAGTGTATACTTGTACAATTATAGAAATGAAACTTTCTCTGGATTTTTCTTATTTTTCTTTTTTGAAAAGAGTAGACACATGAATAAAGATGATTATTGAAGGTCGAGTGCGTCTTACATAGCTACATGTTTTTTTCTTGTATGGACAGCCACTAGTTTAAAGTCTGTGGTGACTGTAGCTGCATCTACTCTGGTGGGAATTTCCTCACCCAAACACATGTTGAAATTTAATCACCATGTGAGGTGTTAAGAGATGGGATCAGGGCTGGAGTGGTGGCTTGGTGGTTACGGTGCTTGCCTGGCATGTACAAGTATGTGAGTTCAAACCCCAGCAACCCACATATACAACTAAGTGTCAGAGCAGCTGAAGCCATGTGAAAAACTTAATAAAAATTGATTCTCTCTGTCTCTCTGTCTCTCTCTCTCTCTCACTGTCCTTCTCTTTAAAAAAAAAAAAAGATGGGATCAGATGGGACCTTTAAAAAGTGACTGGATCATGAGGGCTCTGTCTTTATGAATGAATTAATCCACTAATTGGCTAATGGTAAAGAGTTACTGGGATATTATGAAAGTGGATTTGTTACAAGATTGTCTCTTGTATGCATCCCTTTCACCACCTGAGGTCCCTTGTTGTCTTGGGACTTATAGAGTCCTCACCAGCAAGAAGGCCCTTATCAGAGGTGACCCCTTGACTTTAGATACTGCAGCCTTCAGAACAGTGAGCTAAATAAGCTTTATTTTTTTATCAATTTCCCAGTACATATTCAATTATTATAACAGAAAACCAACTAAGACAAACACAATTTATTCTAATTTTATAAAATAAACACAATTGAATTTGTTAAAATAATCAATACTTGAAATTGTATAACACCAATAAACTGCAGATATTTTACCCTTTTACTGTAATAGAATTCCTGGGTTCTTCCTTAGGTTCATCTCTGGAAATGCCCAAGAGTCAATAAGGAGGAGACTCTGACTGGTTCTCCCTGGGGAAGAAGCCCACAGAGCATCTGGTCCTGCCGGGCAGGCACTTGACCCAGCACAGAACTGATGTAGGAATGTGCCTCTTAAAAGCATGGTAAGAACACAGATGAATTTGGCATCAATCTAAGATGTATAAGGGAGTTTTCCAGAAGGAAATAATCATTGACAAATGAGAATCAGTTGATAATTATCATCACTTGCTCAGGATCAGGATTAAGTCGTGTTGGTCACCTTTCCCCAGTACAAAAAGGCAGTCCTCAGCAGGGGGAGTCCAGGAAAGCTGGACCATGGGGGCAGTCTGGAGTATGACTCGGTCAGCAGGGTAATGTAGTATATGCCCTCCAGACGGGCGTAAGGAATATTCTGCTGACCTATGCAAACTTTCCTGTCTGAGAAGTTGCATTGGAGTGGAAGGGACCCTGAAGGCTGGGCTCTTAATTCCAGATGGGTGTATCTATTTGTAAGGAGACTTTAAGGCTGTGACCAGGAACCGAACTCTTCCTGTGGACAAGGAATCTGGCAGCGCTAAGCTGAGTGTTTGGGCTGGTGTCAAACCCCCTGATTTAGAGCACATTCCAGTCTAGAGTTGGATATCCTGTAAAACCTGTCATGTGAAATGCCTGGCCATGGCATGGAAATCTCTATATCCAGGCTAAAGCTAAGTCTGTGAATGTGTTTGGATCAGTCTCTGTTAGGCATCTGAGGGGACCAAGCAGGATTTCAACAAAACAAACTATTCTTTCTGCAACCCATCACCAAATACACCCCATGCTCTTTCTTAGCTTCAAGCCCACACATAAGCCTACACTTTATCTGATTAATTTTACATTAGACTAGATCCTTTCAGTTGCAAGTAACAGAATTCCAACACAGTTAACTTTCAGAATAAAGAGAGTGATACAAAAGGCCCTTTGTATGCCTGTGGGCATAAACCAGGGGCTCTCCATCTTCCTGACCCTTTATCCTTTTCTTCTATATGTGTGGAACTCCAGCTAGTAGTAGGAGCTTGGACGGATGGTGGGATAGTCTTGATTCTATGTTAGTGCAGTTTACTAATTCTAGAGGGAAAAAGAGACACATTTCCCCTCCCAGTGTTGCTATAAAAATTCCTGGGAAGGGGTACTAGTGGGCTTTACTGTGATCTATGGCCCAGGATTGGGTCCTAGCATTGGCTATTCCTGGATCTTGAGCTTGTCCATGGGGATAGACAGAGAGATAATAGACAATCCCATAAATCCTATTGGAGCAGGATAGGAGCAATTTCCCAAATGGCAAACTTCCTTCAAAGAGAGGAGGAAAAATTTGGTGTGGTGGCAACTCCAGAGGCTGACGCAGGAGGATCACAAGTTCAAAGCCAGCCTCAGCAATAAGTGAGGCCCTAAGCAACTTAGTGAAACCCTCTCTCAGAATAAAATGTAAAAAGGGGTTGGGGATTTGGCTCAGTGGTTAAGAGCCCCTGAGATTAATCACCAGTATCCCGCCCCCCCCCAAAAAAAGACAGGGAAAGATGCCGGGCAGAGGCCGGATAGCAGATGTTCTTTATGAGGTCCCTACTCCGCTATTAAGGCTATTAAGTTCAGGTGTCCCTTCTGTTCTATTCTCTTAGAGAGTACGATGTCATTCTCTTGGTTCACATTACATCTTGGCCCTAGTGATGTACTCGTGTTAATTTATAATGGTCCCTGGCTTATACCTATTCGCGTACCATCCCTCAGCAGATAGTGTTTGTCTCAGAAATGTCTGCAATAAAGAAAGAAAGATCATCACAAAGTGTCAGGGAATCCTCTTGAGTTAAGAGAAATAAGGAGCATCAAAAAAGTGAAAAGGAGTGGAGGATAAATGCTTTCTATTAGCTAACCCGCATGATTCTCATAACATTCACAGGGGGAGTTATTTCTTCTGCTTCACGTACAGGAAAAGAAAGGTTATGTTTTGAAAGCTCATAAACTAGGGCTGGGGCGGTACCTCAGCTGTAGAGTGCTTGCTTGGCTTGTGCAAGGACCTGGTGTTCAATCCCCAGCACACACATAACCAAGTGTTGCAAAACCTAAAGCCAGATGAAAAATTAAAATTGATTCTCTCTCTTTTAAAATAAAAAACCCTTTATAAACTATTGGTATCATAATTAGTGCTTAGGTGGCTGAAATCCATCTAATTCTCATCCCCCGGCACTCAGTGTGTCTCTCCTCCCTGTCTTTGTTAACAATGAACTCTTACAACATAGGCTTCTCTCTTTTCACATCTTCGTAATTTGGACATCTCCTCTTCCCATTATTATTATTTTACCTAAATGTACTCCTTAGTCAGTTTTGTGTCTTTCATTTTCTTCTTTATCTGTAAAATTAAAGGGTTGTAGGAGACATTGTAAAATCCCTTCCAACACCAACATTATGAAATTATACAAAGTAAATTGAACCAAGTGAAATTAGCATGTACGATAAACCCAACACAGGGTGTGTTTTATTCCAAAGTGTTTTCTGATTCCCAGTGGGCAGAGCCCCTGGAGGAGTGGCTGGGCTTAAAACCCTCCAGTGTTGGCTTGGCTTTTCCTTTTTGGGTCTCTTTTATTCTCCCTGAAGGGCTCCTCTTTCTGCACCAGCCTTTTCCCTTCCCTTTGTCCTCAGGTTCTTTGGAGTTGTGTTTCAGTTTCCCTTCCTCTACACCCCACTTCTC
This sequence comes from Aplodontia rufa, assembly GCA_004027875.1. NCBI lineage: Eukaryota > Metazoa > Chordata > Mammalia > Rodentia > Aplodontiidae > Aplodontia > Aplodontia rufa. Next base: position 23,404 of record PVKS010012484.1, read on the forward strand.
CTTTCTCTCTTGTCAGCAGACTCTCTTCAAAGCCTATTTGCTCAAAACCAGAACAGGTTCCAGACCAGGAAGAAACTGAAGGTGTTAACGACTGCGGGTAACTCAAGGGTGGTCTGAAACTGGATCACCTGCATTCAAGAAGCTAAAGCTAATCATAGATATTTTTAAATTATTATAGATCCTGAATGGATTCTTTTTTTTTCTTGTGGAGTAATTTCTAGTTCCTCCAATCATCCAAAGTGTTCTATCTGAAGCCAGGGCCCCCTTCCCCCCAGGGCACAGTGGCTCCCTGTGTGGTTCTCCAACCATCCTCATCTAAACCGCCTGGTTGCATATTATAGCTGAAGTTGCCTGAGCCTCATCAGACCCACTAAATCAGAATTTCTGGGGGATGGCAGGCAATCTGAATTTCAAATATGCTTCCCTGGTGATTTTTCAGTTCACTGAATTGTGAGGAACTCTGCCGTAGCAGTGGTATTTATTCTCAAAAAGTTTCATGCATTATTGTTATTATTACTATTATCATTTTTAGCTCAATTGTAATTTTATTTGTAGATATTTTTGACTTGCACAAATATTAGATGTTTGACTAATTCAATAACATTCAGCAATTATTCTAGTATCTTACATACAAGCCACAGATTTGTATTTTCTGTTCCTGAAAAGCATAAGAAAAGGTAAATTCCAAAAGTTTCACTCACCTACTTCTTTTACACAGGGCTTTACTCAGCCAACCCAATGGGTAAAGAGGAAGGATTATCTTGTTTTTTTAAGGCATGTGCCATTTCCCCACGTTTCTGTTGTTTGAAGAGAAACTGCATTTATGCACTCTTGCACAAAATTCAATAGAAAATATTTTATTCTTCACTCTTATTTCAGGATGCAGTTGCTTGGATATGAACAAAATCTATGTGAATCAAGTCCATATGTTACATATACTGTATATGTAAACATATATATGCTTATAGGTGAAAAATATACACTACTCATCATGAGTTTCTATGTCAACAGCTTTCTATCCTACAGTGACACCCATGCAATTTTCTTTAATTTTCACTGTTGTATGGTGACAGTAAGGCAATTCTGACCGAGTCAATAGTAGGCCCCCAGGCCACATTCCTATCACGTTTTCCAGATGCTTTGCAGCAATCTTGTGATGGACATACTAAATCTCTCCAGGCACTGTTTTGCAGTCAGCGGCTCTGATGCATGGGCTGTAGGTGGAATGCTGGTTGCAGGTGTGCTCCTGCCTACTACCCACACCTCCTCGTGGGTGGCCTTTCTCCACCATCTACCAAGCTAGATTCTAGGGATGTGAAGGAAGATCACAATGTCTGTCATATGGAAATATAACCCTTTTTGGTCAAGCTCTCCTGCTAAATGTGTTGTTTCTACCTAACAAAGGAGCAGGACCAACTTGTGACCTCCTAGTCATTCCATCAAGAAGGTTTTCTTTGGCAGTTTTTGCCTACCACCTACAAAAACTATCAGTGTTTGCCTGTAGGAGAAAGGCTAGCAGGAGGTAGGGCACAGTCCCCAGGTAACCTGCCATCAGTAGGGCAACTCATTTCCTTGCCTCTTCCCTTTCAGCCTTTCAGGAATCTTGAGTAAACATTCCCCCATCTTAAAAACTCAGAAGTTATAAGCACCTATTTTAAAAAAATTTGCGCTAAATAAAATTAATATTTGCGTTGCATGTCACAACTTACAAAGAGCTTTACATATATCATTTTAAATGATAAAGTCATCGAACACTCCAATGTGACCTTATTATCTATTTTAAAAAGAGAAGTTTGAGTTTCCATTAACTCCACTGGGTACAGGGAGAAATGAGCTGCTTTAAGTGTAAGGTTACCAGGTACCACTTGAGCTGTTCTTTTCTTATGGCACTTGTTGTGGATCTTGCAAACACATGTTTACATGCCTTCTCTCACCTACAGGATTCTATGTTCTTATGAGGGAAAGATCTCTATCAGAGTGGTCGTGTCCCCCGTGTCCCCCCCCCCCGCCATCATCCACAGTTACTGTAGACCTGGCAGACCCCAAATTGGTGTTTTTTAAATGAAGGAAGGAATGAAAGTGAATGAATGTCATACCCAATTTGGGATTTGGGTTTTTTTTGGCTTATATGAAGAAAATCCCCCAAAGGAAGGAAGCTACTACACTGGAAACCTTGTAAGATTTCTTATAAGAACCTCCTACCCCCCACAGCGAGACCAGAAGGCTTGAAGTTCATAACTAACAAAAGCCTAGTGACCTCTTGGGGTGGGGTGGGGGAGTTGTTTAAGGCCCCTCCTGGTTTATCTTTACTTCCTCAGAAACTAACTTTTAAATATTAACAAGCCCGAGCTTGCTTATCAATTGTCCTGTCCTCTTTATTTATACCAGCTAGCAACTTTGCTGTTTTGTTCCTTCTCTTCCCAAGTGTGATAATCATGTAAAAGAATCACAGGAGTGCATAGGGGACGTATAAATAAGAAAAATGTACACAAATCACAGGTTCATTTCTTCTCAGGTATTTTTTGGCTAACACCATGCTTGGACAAGATTCTATAAATAGATATGTGTGTGTGCAAATAGAAAAAATGGAAGAATAAGGTCAGTGCAAACTATTTGCACATATAAACCAGTATAAAATGGAATTTCATGTGTTTTCTTAATATTGAAAATGATGCCACAATGACCAAATTGTATTGCTATATTGTATACATGTACAAATAAGTAACAACGAATTCCACTATTACATATATATAATTATAATGCATCAATAAAAAAAGTGATGCTAAGAAAAATATGTAAAAATAAATATATCTTTATCCTTGGATATTGGAACAAAGCAAAGCAATTAACAACGTCAGCAAACTGAGATGGGGTTATTTGATGAGCAGTTGGAGATGTTTCTCAAAAAAAAAAAAAAAAAGAAAAAAAGAAAAATCGCCCTAACTAAAGACCCTTTTTGGCTGGGGGACTGGGGGCGTGACTCACATTTTCGGGTAATCTGAATAAAGGGCACAGTGTTTGGGCGAGGCATTCATCCCAGCTCTCAGCTCCCAGCCACACAGTTCACTCCCGGAGTCGCGCAGGGCGCGCCGCACCCGGCAAGGCGGCTGAGTGCGGGGAGGGTGCGCAGGGCAGGCTCTGATTGACTGGGCGCGGGGTCAGGTGACCCGGCGCCACGTTCCCGGAGTGGGGCCCGCGGTGGCCTTCGAGGCCCGGGTAGGGCCGAACCCGGAGCCGAAAATCTGGTCTCCAGGAACAAAGTTGCCGGGCCTGCGGCGGCCGGGCGGAATAACCGAGCGGGAGCGGTGGAGCTGCGCGGGCCGGAGGCCCAGATCTGCAGGGCCTCCTCCTGGACAGAACGAACTCCGGGGCGCCGGGACCCCAGCCCCTTCCCGGGGGCGGCGGCGCGCGGCTGGCTGCTCCCGCGCCCCACCCTCTCCTGCCTCCGGCGCTGCGCTCCAACAAAGGGGCAGGCCCGCGGCCGGGAGGCGGAGGATCAGGAGGAGGAGCCGCCGGAGGAGCGGGCCGCTCCGCGCACAAAGTTGTGGAGTCGCCTTTTCTCGGAGGAGGGGAACGGGTAGCGGTAGCCGGTCGCGGGCTTTCTCCCGCCGAGGGGCGAGGAGGAGCCTCAGGCTCCCGATCCCGATTGGGGCGCTTCGGGGAGCGGTGCCCCACTTCTTTTGAGTCATTTCTGCAGGCTGAAAACTCTGTAGCGTTTGGAAAACTTGGTTCCTGCGCGCCTCTCCCAGGTTTGCGCTTGGACTGTTTTGTTTTTGTTTTTGGCGGAACTACCACGGAGGAAGATTACACAAGTCAGGGGCGTTCCCTATGCGGTGTCATTTTAAAAAATTTCCCCCTCTTTTCGAATCTTCTCTGATTCGCCACATTTCATTAAAAAAATAAAATCCCCAAACAAAAAACCTCGCACCACCAAACATCCTCGCGCACACCCCCGCGATTGCTACGACCCAAAAGCTCCCGGAGGAGCCCCTGGGCCGCCCGGGAAGCGGCGGCGGCGGCAGCGGCGGCAGGCAGGCGCGGGGGCCCGCGGGCGAGCAGGTAAGCCCCTGCATTATTCAAGTCTGGGACTTGGTAAGCGACCGCAATCCCCGAGGGAGTGTGGTGGGAGCTGGGAGGAGGTTGTACTTTCTGCGGCTCTTCTGCCCGGCATGCTGGCCTCGGTAAGTCCCAGAGACGAAGATGTAGCCAACTTTTGGGTGCACTTTCCTCGGAAGCTCAGTTCAGCTCCGCTGGGCGGGGGAGAGAAGGCCAGAAACGTGGAGAGAGCTCGGGCGAGAAGGTCAACGCGATCCGTACTAGTTGCGAGGGATTCCAACTCCTCCGGCAGGCCGTGTGCTGCCGCCCAACCCTCCTCCCCTCTCGGGGGAGAGGGTCGCGTGTCGGTGCATCGCGGGGAGCAGGGCGCAGGGCCAGTGATCTCCAAGAGGACGTGGCCTCCTAGGAGCGCCTGTCACACACACTCCGTCCCCGGGAAGGCGGGGCCCCGGCGGTGTCCGCAAGGAGAGGGTGGAGAGAGTGTGGTTCTGTAGTCCTCGGGCCGGGGAGCGCTGCCAAGCCGGCCGCCTGGCAGGAGACGTCGACCTCTGGGTGGTTGCTGCTCCCGAGGGTGGGGCTCCGGGGAGAGTGGCGCGTTCAGTAGCTCCCTGCCCGCAGCTCTGGAGAGGCTGAGGGTCGGGGGTGCCCCAATGGTGCCCCGTCCCGCGCGGTTGCCTAGCTTTCCGGACTCTTGGCATCCCTTGCTGCAACAGACAAGGTAATTCGTGCCCCTCCTTGATCCGGGGATCGAGGCTCCGGTGTTGCCCAAGGGCACTTAAAAAACCAACAAAGCTCTAATTGTAGGCTGTGCAACTTTTAGAAGGCCTGTTGATAAAGGAGATTATTACATATATTTTTTTCAAGCCTCCGATTCCGAACAGAACTAGTTCCAGGGTTTTTCAAGACAGGGAGAAAATGTGCCCGATCTCCAAGAGCAGGGGGCCCCGCACTTGTTTTTTACATCGAATTGAAGAGCCTTGGGTGTAACTCCACTGCCCAGCATTCTGGGGTGTTCCAGGGAGGGCGTCATCTTTCCCAGCTTTCATTTTACCTGGGTCACCAGGGCTTCGCGGGTCAGTGCGCTTGGAGAGTCGGTGCAACCGGAGTCGCGGCTAGAGCGCACCGAATTCGAAAAGAGGTTGGATCGCCCCGGTCTAGGCCCCGCGGTATCAGCCACATCCATCTCTTTGGAACTTGGAACCATCTCTGGAAGTAGGGCTGGCACCTTCGGATTGGTTGCGCCTGGGACGGTTGCTGATGTGAGCCGGGGACGCAGGCTGCGGATAGCAGCAGGCTCAGGCGAGAGCTGGAGGAAGGTGAAGCTCCCGGGTACTTAGGAAGTCAAGGGCCGGGGTTTACGTGGAGCCTGGCAATTCCCCGCCCCCTTTACCAGCATTTATGGGACCAATGAGACAGCTCTTGAACTCTCCTTTGGGTGTTTACCTAAAATTTATTGCTCCTGTAAACAGTATTAATCACAGTAGTATTAACCTTCCCTGGAGCGCTTGGGAGTGTGAATGGCAGTTCTTGGCACTGAGAGGTTTCTTTTACTATGTTTCCAGCTGAGCGGCAAACTCGTGTTCCATTGGCTTTGCTCTCCGCTATGTCCAGCATTCCTAGGTTTTGGTTCCTAGTGTAAATGAATAGTTTTTGCCCAAGGACATAAACCGCATTTCCTTCATAATTGCACATTGTTGAATATTCATTTATAGTGGCACTTTGTTGAATGGTGCATATTCTTACATTGTGTAATTTCCAAATAAAAAAAATAAAACATTGCTTTTGCCTTTAAGTCCATTTGCTGCCTTTTAACTTTAGGTTTATTGCCCCCACTCGTGCCTTCTGGTCCACATGACAGAAGAGTTGGTGAATGTAGAGCGAAGTCAATTGGTTTCGGTGGGAAACTCCTGTCTAAACTTTACAGAATGTCATTTTGAGGGAAGGGAAACAGGGCAATGGTAACAATAAATTGCAACTGTGTAGGGCTTTAAGGGTTCTAGGGCAACATCTCACTCGGTCAATTCCTTAGTAGCTTTGTGTGGAGAATGTTGTTCCCTCCCGTCCACAGGGGTGGAAGTGGAGGGGTCACACTGGGACACATTGTTAGTGGTTGTTATGATTTGGATGGAAGGTGTCTCCCAACAAGCTCAGTATGTGAAGCAGTGCAAAAGCAGGTAAAATGATTGGATTATGAGAGCCTTAACCCAAACAATGACTTAATCCCCTGATAGGATGAATTGGCAACTGAAGGCAGGTAGTGTGTGGCCAGAGCAGGCAGGTCACTGGGGGCTTTGGGTGTATATTCTGTGTCTGGCTTGAAGTTTCTCTGCTCCCTGGAGCCAAGCTTTGACCCTCTTCCCTCTGCTAAGCTCTTCCACTATGATGTTCTGTCTTACCTCCAGCCCCAGGGAGTAGAGCAGGCCTTCTATGGACTGAGACCTCTGAAACTGTCAGCCCCTACATAAACTTTTCTCCTACAAATTGTTCTTGTCAGGTCCTTGGGTCACAGCAATGAAAAAGCTGACTAAAGCAGTGGTGAACTCTTAATTTGGTCTCCTGACAGCCAATTATAAGCTGCTGCAGCTTTCGGTGATTTAGAAGTATCCTTTGCTTCTGTTACTCAAACTGGAGATCCTGGCCATTAGTGGCAACAAGTGACAGCCAGTGGCTATTACTTGATTAAATGGCTTTCCTCTCCTTCATTTCTAGTTCTTTGATTAACTTTTCTGCTGTATTTTTGCAACATATGTGATTTTTGTTATTAAGAAAAAATTTGAGTAACTTAAGAGTGGCAAAATAAGACATTATAATGAAGACATGGTTATGCACAAATAATAAAGCCCCAAGTAAACAGTTTCCTTTTTTCTTTTATGGAGTGGAAAGTCTCAGAAACGTTGATGTGGGACCCCTGGGTAAGACAGTTGTGAAAGAGGACTTTAGACTTCTCTCTCAAAGGGACTAGTTTTACCCAGGAAAGAATTTTTTTCTTAGGCAAACCTGATTTTCTATAATAAAAAATTTTATACATTTTTCTGAACAAAGTTTTTGGTTCTTGAATATACTAAAATACACTTGAGAATTTAGCAAATATTTTACAGTTTTATACCTGAAGGAAGGAACTTAACCACATAATAATCCATAAATTCTTAAAGTCATATAAATTTGTAAAGCCATATAAAAAGTAAAAAAATTTATATTATCATAAAATCTGGCAGATTGATAATCAACCCGCATATTCCTCCCTACCAGAGAAGAAATGGTTCTTAAAGCTTTAGCAATGTAGTAGTTTTCATCTATTTCAACTTCTTTAACACTTAACATTTTTTCTAAGGTAATTTTGCTTTTATGAATACAATATGCCTTTTTGCTGATTTGGTCAGAAAAATAGCAATGATACTGTATGGCATAGTTCTTCAATATTATATTATAAAATAATATATTAAATGTTAAATATTCTATAATTATAAATTTAAAATACTAATTTCATATGATGCATCATGGAATTAAAATATTGAGTTATCCAGTGCTAACAAGCTGTAAATCCTAGTTCTATTATTTTTTTAATATGTAGATTAATATACATAATAATATACATACATTATCTGCAGATTAATATTTGAATGTTTTGACCATTATATTTTCAATTAAATGATTAATTTATCAGTTGGCATTGGGGTACTCTTAAGGGGGCTGTTATCAGCATAGAGGCAGATTACTGAACTTAAAATTGAATTCCAGTTCTCTCTGGGTTGTTGGGGCGGTGTGTTCTAGGAAGTATTTGTGGCAGTTTAGTACTCTGATTATTCGTGTTCTTAATGAAATGGTAGTACTGAAGGACAGAATCTTCAGTTTTTTAGGTTGAAAGATGCTTCTTACTGATTTGTAAGAAACAGGATTGCCAGGCACAGTGGCGCACACCTATAATTCCAGCAATTCAGGAGGCTGAGGCAGGAGGATTGCAAGTTCAAAGCCAGCTTCAGCAACTTAGCAAGGCCCTGTCTCAAAACAAAATAAAAAATAAAAAAATGACTGGGGATGTGACTCAGTGGTTTGATCCCGATATTAAAAAAAAAAAGAATTAAGATTATTTTATCTGAGTGGTACCTTCATGTAAGGAAACTTCCAGAATAAAATCTAGGTCAAGAGGACATAACATATAATTATCTAGATTTATATCTCTAATCCAGGCCATTCCTGAGATCCAGAACTGTGTTTCCATCTGCCTTTCCTTAGGTATCTTGGAGGCATCTCGAACTCAGCAAATCTAAATCATATTCATGATTTCTTCCTCCTAGCCAGCTGGCCTCCAATGTTCCCCAGCTCAGTGAATGACTCACCCTCCACCTAATTGGACAGCCAAAATTAGGGAGTCTTTCAGCACATTAATGTTCTGGACCTCTAAAACCCAATCAGTTCACAAATCCTGTCGACATTCTTTATTTAATACCTAAATGTCCTACGCAGAAAACTCATTTTCTTCCTCCCACCCTTGTTTAGGCAGTACTCATGTGCTGCCTGTAATATTATAATGGAAAGGTTAGCCCAATAAATACTCCAGTGCCCTTTAACTAGTTTGCTTACTTACTTTATAATATTTACTTCCTCTCTTTGTCTCTGCATGTATGTATCTGTAGACATACACACACAATACACATAAATAGATTGATGTTGTCCTCATGTACATTAAGTTGAAGGAAGATATTGTCATACTTCATTGTTAAATATTCAATCATGTATCTTCTACAATCAAAGATATTCTCCTGCATAACACCACCATTAACTGATGTTAAAGAAATTTAACAGTGCTATAATAATTTTGCCTAATGTATTATCAGACTTCATATTTTTTAAATGATCTTCAAAATGTTTTATTTAAAAATTTTTTTTTAAGAGAGAGAAGGACAGTGAGTGAGAAGGAAAGAATCAATTTACTTTTTCATTTGGCTTTCGTTGCTCCAACACTTCGTTGTGTACGTGGTGCTGGGGTTTGAACCTGTGTCCTTGCACATGCCAGGCAAGTGCTGTTACTGCTGAGCCACTGCTCCAGCCCCTTATTTTAAATTTTGAGTTCAATCAAGAATTGTGTTTGGTTACTATGTCTGTTTAGTCTCCTTAAATCCACAAGTCCCTCCTCCTCAGGTAATTTGGGTTTTCTGGACATTGACAATTTTGGAGTGACTAGACCATTTGTTTTGAAAACCACCTACAGTCTGGATTTGTCTGCTCATGATGTAAATGTTTTGACAAGAATACTATATAGATGATGTAGTATGTTTTACATTGTATGGTATGATGCCCCCTTGTTGGTTATATCAAGTCTGATTATTGGTCAAGATTAGGAATCCCCCCACCCAACATATTATTATGAAAAAACAGTAACATTCAGATGCATAGAAAAGTTTAAAGAAATTTTTACTCAGCATCCGTATGCCTATGGCCTAGGTTGTTTCATTAACATTTTGTAGTATCCTGCCATAGTTTTCGTTGGTTCTCCACATGTAAATGTGGTCCTCATGTAAACCAGAATCTTTTTTTTTAAGAGAGAGAGGGACAGTGAGAGAGAGAGAGAAAGAATATCAATTTACGTTATTTAGTTTTTCATGTGGCTTTCATTGCTCCCACGCTTTGTTTCGTATGTGGTGCTGGGGTTCAAACCGCATCCATGCGCATGCCAGGCAAGCTGGGTAACTGCTAAGGCATCACTCCAACCTAACCAGAATCTTTTAAAAAGATCAATTTGGTCATGTCACTTCCCTGCTTAAAACTATTGACTGGGGGGGCTGGAGCGGTGGCTCACTGGTTATGGCACTTGCCCAGCATGCCCAAGTACACGAGTTCAAACCCCAGCACCCACATACACAACTAAGTGTCAGAGCAACGGAAGCCATGTGAAAAACTCAATAAAAATTGATTCTCTCTCTCTCTGTCCTTCTCTCTTAAAAAAAATTGATTCTGTCTCTCTCTCTCTTGCACTGTCTTTTCTTTAAACAAAACAAAACAAAACAAAACCCCATCTCTTGGATCCCCATTCTCTTCAGATAAAGACCAAAAGCCTTGACGTGGTCTCCACAGCCCTATCTTCCTGCCTCCCTTCCACCTCAGTCCACAGTCATGCCCCAGGCTGACTTCTCTCCAGAAGCACTGGCCTCTGCTCTTAGAATGCTCCATGATTCTTCCTGCTACCTCACATGGAAAACTCTTACTTTTTCCTACTTCCCTTCTTGGGTAATTATTTCTTCTTATCCTTGAAAGCTGAGCTCAAATGTCATTTCTTTAAGCAAGTCTTCCCAGGTGCCCAGGGCAGGTCAGATTCCTCTGCTGTATATTCTTATTACTTGATGCTTCTCCTTCGTATGTTTGCGGACTCTCAGAATTGTAATGAAATAATTCATTATATAATCAATTGCTGAGTATCTGTAAGTTCCATAATAGCAGAAGCTGTGTTTCTTGTTGGTCAAATCTCCACTGCCTGGATCTGTGTCTTACACATGGTCAGCACCAAATATATGTTTGCTGAAAAAATGGTTACTATATATACTGAATATAGCTGTATGTTTTATATGCATATATGAAATATATATGTACACATACACACACTCACAAGTCAATACTTTTTCTTTTCTTTTTAGGAATTGATGCTAGGCTGAACCACCCATTCAAAGCAGAAAGACTTAAAAAGGATTTGGGAACGTCTTGGGATTACACTGAAACTCAGCCAGGATGGCCAAGTATGGAGAGCATGAAGCCAGGCCTGATGATGGGCAGAATGAGTTCAGTGACATCATCAAGTCCAGATCTGGTAGGTAATAGAAGGCCAAGATAATTTTGGATTTTTATGTATGAACTATTCAGACGACATACATTTCTTGGCTGGTTTTGCATTGCTCTTGTGAAGCAAACTTCTTTTGAGAAACTTAATTCTGATAAGTGGCCATTAATTTGTAAAAGGCAATATAACATCTCTGAGTTAATTTCTTGACACAGTTTTGTCTCATTTTGTGTTAACTGGTATTGCTTGGTGAAATTGATACTTGTAGTCAAATACTGTTCAGTAATAAAACTATACCATTAACATACAAAAATATGCCTGACCATTTTTTCCCATTTTTTGAAAATTGAAGGGAAATTATGTGCTTAAAGTAGGAAGTACCATAGTTTCTGGGAGGAAGGATCTTCTCATGGGTTGATTCCATTAACCGTATGCTTGTGGGCCATTGCTCTGCCAAAAGGCACCCACCTTTATTTCCCTTTTGAACCTTCTCAACGTAAGGTTTCCCCCCTAGGTAACTGAATCAACTGGACTAAGACAGATGAATGATTTTCATATGAACGTTTAGATTGGGGACCTCAGGATACTGCTCCCTCCCTTCGTCTTATGTAACCAAGTGCTTTTATTTTTTTATTTTTTTTGATTCCAGTTGTACAAGTGAATCAACAGGGGAGATTTTACAAATGCAGATGCTTTGGCTCCACTCCAGACCTATTAAATACCAATTTCTGTAATTTTTAAAAAGCTTCAAATATGGGCTGGAGCGGTGGCTTGGTGGTTACGGCGGCTTGGTGGTTACGGCGCTTGCCCGGCATGCGCAAGTGCACAGATTCAGGTTCAAACCCCAGCACCCATGTACATGGCTAGGTGTCGGAGTAACGAAGGCCATGTGAAAAGCTCAATAAAAATTGACTCTATCTCTCCCTCTCTCTCTCACTGTCCTTCTCTCCTTAAAAAAAAAAAGCTTCAAATATGATTCTGAGACTGGCTCAAAGGGGAGGTATTTTTGAACAGGCAGGGCCTTTCTGAGCTTTGCAAATTACACAGAACTTTATGCTGGGTGTGAACACTATACTTAAGTAACTTTGAGAGTTACTTTGAGGTATAAAATTACATCCAGTGTCAATTTAAAAACAAAAGGAACTCAAAGTCTGTTTTTGCTATGTGAACGATCCACATATTATGGTAGGAGTTTATTTCTTATTTCAAACTGCAGAAATATGTGCTGAAAATAAGACTTAATTAAACATCTTAGAATACACATTTCTGTCCACGATACTGGTGTTGGCTGGCTGGTAAAGGTTTTGGATATTAGAGACTGGGCTGTAAATGTACAAGTGGATATTTTTGAAGTGCAGCTTCCTATCTTATGGTTTATATACTTTAAAATATGCTTCCAGGATGTTCTTTTCCCCTAACCTTCTTTTGCTTTAAATGTCTTAGTGGTATAAAATACTGTATAAGTATACAGGATTATTAATAGCTTTTTCAGAGTGCAGACTGTGTATTCAGAAATATGTAATGATAACAAAGAGGAAAGTGGGAGAGAGACAATTTAATGTCTCCACTCTGTCACATTCTGTGAATTGTGAGGGAGTATGTTCCTAAATAGTTTCCTGAGCCAACTTCCATTATAGTAAGACCTTTGATATTTATTCCTGGTACTTGGGCCATGTCCATTAAAGAGTAATTATGTAAAGTTTTTTTTAATGCAGGGAGAAACAGTGAGAGAGAGAGAAAGAGAGAATCAGTTTTATTTAGTTTTTCATGTAGCTTTCCTTGCTCTGAAACTTTGTTGTGTATGTGGTGCTGGGGTTTGAACTCGAACACTTGTGCATGCTGGGCAAGCGCTGTAACCTCTGAGCCACTGCTCCAGACCCATAATTATGTAAGTTTTTAAAAAAATTTTTTTTAAGAAAGAGGGGACACTAAGAGAGACAGAGAGAAAGAGAGAAGCAATTTTATTTTAGTTTTTCATGTGACTTTCACTCCTCGAACACTTTGTTGTGTACATGGTGCTGGGGTTTGAACTCGTGTACTTGTGCATGCCAGGCAAGCACCATAACCACTGAGCCTTGGCTCCAGCCCCATAATTATGTAAGTTTTAAAATACTGGATAGAGATGAAAAGCACATATACTTCCAAAATATTCTTTAGATTTAAAAATCATCATGTGTAATGGTTAACTCTCACATACTGTTGGGGGACAGTTGGGCAAAAATTATAACTTTTTGGTGCTGAGGACTGAATATAACATGTTTTTAACAAGGCCATATCAATTGGCTAAGTAATTCTGTTTCTGGAGTTTTTCCCTAAGTAGTACAAATAAATGTACATTCAAGACACTGATCACAGCATTATTTGTAATAGAAAAAAATTGAAAACACCATAAAAATCCAATACTGGGGATTGGTTAGGTCATTATTTCCCAAAATATTTTTTTTTTTTTTTAAAGAGAGAAGGACAGAGAGAGAGAGAGGCAGAGAGGCAGGGAGAATCAATTTTTATTGAGTTTTTCACATGGCTTTCGTTGCTCCCACACTTAATTGTGTACGTGGGTGCTGGAGTTTGAACCCGTGTACTTGTGTACGCCAGGCAAGCGCCCTAACCTCGGAGCCACTGCTCCAGCCCCTTCCCAAAATATTTTGAAGTGCACACAAGTTCTAAGGTTGTTAATGTGTAATTCAAAAGTCACATCACAGCCAGATAACTAGGAAGTAATTACTCACTCTGTTTCTTTACTGTAGTGCATTTAACAGATGACACTGAATCTCAGTGGATCTAATTAAATCAGTGTTATCCATACAGTAGAAGATTATGCATTCACATTAAGTGATATGGATATGTGTATGTATATGAGTGTGAGTATATATATAAATGTAGTAATATGTTCTTGATATATTGTTAAGTTATAAATATGTGATATGCAGAGTTACTCATGTGAAAAATGTCTTCTAAAAATTTAGTGGGTGTACACTAAAATGTTAGCAGTGATGATTTCTGCATTTTTAAAAAAGTTTTTAAAATTTTTTTTAAGAGAGAAGGACAGTGAGAGAGACAGAGAGAGAGAGAAACAACTTTATTTAGTTTCTCACATGGCTTTATTTGCTCCAACACTCAGTTGTATACGTGGTGCTGGGGTTTGAACCCGGGTCCTCATGCTTGCCAGGCAAGTGCCGAAACCACTGAGCCACCGCTCCAGCCCCTGATTTCTGCATTTTGCGATTACTATTTTTCCTCTTTTGTCTGGCTATTTTCTGAAGCTACTTCAGTGAGCCTTATATTTTTAAAGATCTCGAGTTGCCTCTAGTGCTTTAATGCCAAGGTTATTACTATTACTCTTTTCTTCAGTGGTACCTACTTCAAAACACATTGAAAATTTAGCTGTTGCATAGCTGAGAATTGAATCAGATTCTTTTAGCTGGATTATGTTGCAAAAGCCAGTATATAAATTTGGATTTGAACAGGGCTGTTAGTCTCAATCTTGCTTTCCCGAAGGTAGTTTAATTTTTTTTTAATGATAAATGCTTTGTATACAGTGATAATATAGTTCTCTAAAATTTTCGTATTGTTGAGGGCTTTCAAAATTTAGATTAAGTTATAAGAAGTACCTACACGTGGTATATATTTTTTAAAAGATCCTCTTGAACATGTTCTGTGCTAATATTTCTTTTTCATTTTTTAAAGAAGGAATATTAAGGGGCTGGAGCAGTGGCTCAGCAGTAGAGAGCTTGCCTGGTGTGTGTGTGGACCCAAGTTTGATGCCCTGCACCATATATGCAACTGAGTGGAGGAAAAACAAAAACCAGATTGAAAAAAAATTTTAATTCTCTCTTTCACTCTCACACTTAAAAAAAAAAAGAAAAAAAAAGAAGCAATATTAGACTGTGGATGTAGCCCAGTGATAGCACGCTTGTCTGTCATGTGCCAGGCACGGAGGTCACTCTCAGCACTACAAAATAAATAAGCAAATAACGAACAAAAGTGGAATATTTGCTTATTAGAGAATTTTTATTGTAATCCACTGTTCTAGGTTTCTTCCTTTTGGGGTTTGAATGAGGGGGCAGGAGGAAAGTTTGGGGTGGAAAAAGCTAATACTGAGAATAGATATGTGGAGCAATTTATTTATTTATAAAGAGAGAATCAACTTTATTCAGTTTTTCACATGGCCTTGGTTGCTCCAACACTTCATTGTGTACGTGGTGCTGGGGTTTGAACTTGCATCCCTGCACATGCTAGGCAAGCGCTGTACCCGCTGAGCCACCGCTCCAGCCCTATACGGAGCAATTTAAACTCTTGGTTTATAAAGATTCTTCTCAGATCCTTGGGTTTGGACAGTTTAAAAGCCTGGCATAATAAATAAAATATATATACACATTTTATGTTGTTATTGGGATTATTTATTACCCTCATTGTGTCTTAGTTCGCTTCATACTGTGTGAGTTTTTTTTTATGTTTAAAAGCTATTTCCACCCTCTGAAACTATCAAGGGTAGGTAATGGAATAGTTTCATGAATATAAAAGCCATACACTTCTTTATGATTGTAGTACATTTGCCTTGGATTTGAGTGAAGTTTAGATAATAACTTGAGAGAATCTGATCTGTAATGATCAAGGGTTTGGGGCTGGGAAAAAGTAGGTCTTTTTAAAGGCACATAGTCAAGTTTTTCATCATTGACTATATTATTGAGAGCTTTAGTTAGCAGGCTTCAGAAAGCTTGACAAGGTAATAAAGATTTTAGACAGTAGGCCAAGAATAATAATTTTTTAAGTGGAGTACATTGCCGTGGAGTATGTGATGCATAACCTTCTGCTTGGAACATTGTAAAATATGAAATAATACAACGATTTGGGATGTATACAAAATCAAAGAATGTCATCACAGCTGTTTCATTCGGTCACTACTAACTCACTCTCTGGAAAGCAAGTAGTAGAGAGTAAGTCATCTTCTCCTGTGTTCTCAGTGCTGTTGTGGTGAGTTTTAGCCCAGAGCCTCTTAAAAAGGGTAGATCTGAGGGCAAAAGATGGAGTGTCAGCCGGCTCCAAGTGGAGATTTGGACAGTTAGGGGTTTGGAGTCACAGCTGGCTAGATGGGAAAGGACCTTGTGTTGCATGAAGTACTTGGATAAACTCTATGGTGTGGCACAGCCCTTTAGAAAGCCTTGGGCAGAAAGCTGGACTGTGACAATGGTACCATTTCTTTCTTCTCATCCTGTGTTCTTGTCTAATCCTGGGATGATTGTCAAGGGAACTTAGAGGCCACATAAAGTCATGCCTGTGATAGGGCACCTAGCCTCTAATGATGCGATGTCACTGAGGATGAGGATGAGGATGAAGATAACTGATAATTTTGACATCTTTTACAGAGTTTTTATATAGCATCTTACATTTACTGGACGCATACTGAGAGCAGATACAGTGCTGAGTTTAATCTTCACAACATTGTTTTATTAAAGTTGACAAGCACGAGCTGTACTGAAGTACTTTGCTCACTGGCCTTCTTTCGTTTTCTCAGTAGTACCCTCCCTGGGGCCTTTGCACATACGCCTTTCTTCATCTTTGTCTGATTATATGTATTCCATTAGATCTCGGCTTAAGTGCCACTTCCTCTGAGAGATTTTCCCAGCTGACTTTGGAAAGCAGCTCTCCCAGTCTGTCTTGACTGTACCAGTACATTTCAGTTCTCTGTGTTGTTCTTGCTGTCTGGTACTCAATGTGTTTCTTAATATTCTTCCCACTAGAATTTAACTCCATAAGAGCAGGGACCAATATATCCCTGGCACCAAGCCAAGCGCCTAGCTCCTAATAGGTGAACAATAAATATTTATTCAATGAGAAATGTTCTGGAGCTTGAAAGTGCCGGAGATGGAATTAGAATGGAG
This sequence comes from Aplodontia rufa, assembly GCA_004027875.1. Lineage (NCBI taxonomy): Eukaryota > Metazoa > Chordata > Mammalia > Rodentia > Aplodontiidae > Aplodontia > Aplodontia rufa. Next base: position 40,111 of record PVKS010012484.1, read on the forward strand.
GTGATCTGATTTCAGAAAACTTGCATTTGACCTCTACGTAGTATCCAATCTTCTGATTTACAAGGCAGTTTATTCTGTTGATGCTGAATGGTTCTTCATTTTGTGTTTAATTATGTCCCTTGCAAATTTAGTACTGTATTTAGACAGCCCTTCTGCCTCTTCCTTCGTAGTTACCAAGTTTGGGACCCAGGGCTGAGAGGGAGAGCTAATCTGGGCCTCTGGTTGGCACTGAATCCCTGCTAAGGGAGAAATTTGCTGCTTCTGGGCCTTCTTCCTGGATTTTTGACTTCAGTCTCCGTCATTCTCTGTTGAGAGTTGGCAGAGGGGAAACTAGAACAGGCAGGCCTTTGGGTTGAAGATAGAGAAATTGATAATCCTGCTTCTGACGTGAATTCCCTTTTCTCTTTTCCTCTCAAGGTTTTTAACTGGCAGGTAGAAAAGGTAGTGGATTTCAGGTGCACTAACATTTGGCACAGATTAGGCCCTGGTGTGATGCCCAGGTGGATAACTGTGGTATTGAAAGAACTGTTAGAGAACTATGGGGGTGAGAAGAAGAGAGAGGCCAGTACAACAAAATGAATTTTTAAATACAGACTATTATACCTGGGTACATTTATAGCAAGCCCCTGAAAATATGCTGTCTTTGCAATAAAATCGCCTAATAAGATTCAGTGTTATGCAAATATGTGGAGGATGACCTTTGTTGACCTTCCAGAGCCCTTTCTTTAGGAAAGACAGTGGCTCAGTTGTACTTAGGAAGTCATTGGTCTACTTGTCTCTCTTACCAAGCTTCTGTGAGGGTGTTTTTCTAAACAACTTAAGGGACTGTGAAACATAGCTCATTTTTCCTCCTGAAGCTTTACTTGGTTGGAATACCTGTGCTTTGAAGGGAAGTCTTTGAGTAGGTTGGATTTTTCCACGAGCCCTGGGGATTTGTGGTGATGGACAGAAACCCTGGTGGAAATTCAACCCTGGCGGAGGAGAGCAGCTATTCTTGTAATGTGCATAAAAATCTTGCCCATATTGTCACCACATTATGCTGAAGTAGTGCAATCGTAAGAAAGTTTTCTGTATTAATGCGATTCTCGTGACCTGTTACTATGGCAGTGAAAGCTGTAGAGAGGATAGATCCATTCACAACCGGAAAATGTGAATTGCTTAGACTGATTCTAAGCAAAGGAAGTGCATTAATTATATAGACAGAATGGAAAACTCAATTTTATTGAACCTTATGTGAACCCAGAAGTTTGAACTAGATGCTGATATGATGATTTGCTGGGAACAAGGGAACATACAAGATCATTTAAACAGTTGTAAATATTAGTTAAAATTTAATCTAAAGCAATGGAGAAAGGCGGTTTCAGATAATATTGGCTAGATGTTTTTCCCCTTGAACTGTGTGTGAAGGCATAAGCATTTTGCTATTATTTTCATACTTATCTTTTTGTATGCCTTAACTGCTTCATAAGAACGACACTCAATTCAACATTTGCAATGTGAACGTGTGAGATCTTAATGTCTATTTACTCTTGAGATGATGGCTTCTGGACCCAGGAACGGAAACCAGGTCTCTGTCCTTTTACTTTTGCTTCCTCTGTTTCTGGATTTTCACTTCACCTCCAGGAGGCAGGTACAGCTTCTGGCTTCCTTGTAACTCTCTGGTCCTCAATTTGGGCCTTTGAATTGCCAGATATTTAAGGTTTATTTCTGTCTCGTGGGACCTATCGGAAATATGTTCCCTTGTTTGTCTATGCTCGTGTGGCAGCTGACATTAAAGGTTGGGGTGGAACAGCCTCTCATCAGTTTCGCGAATTCAGCTTCTTAAAACAAAAATAAAAATAACAAAAAAAGAAAAACCGAAACAAACAAACAAACAAAAAACAAAAAACAAAAAAAAAAACACAACCGGGCTGGAGTGGTGGCTCAGCGGATACGGCCTTGCCTGGCCCCAGCACTATATACCCAACTGAGTTTCAGAGCAATGAAAGCCACATGAAAAAATATATAAAATTGATTTTCTTTCTCTCTCTCACTGTCCCTCTCTCTTTTTCAGGAAAAGTTCTATCGTGGCAGACCAGCTCAATGACACAGCACAAGAATAACGATTGATGAATATTCTCAAATTTTTTTTGTGTGGGCTGGCTGGGTGGCAATTATTTATGTCCCATTTGATAATTTTAACTATTACGTAACAAAATCTTTTTTTCAAAGAGTAGGGGGAAAATGCCCATATAATGACATTTCTGATGTAGTAACGAAATTCAGTAAAAAAAATTATGACTTTGTGTCTCTGCAGTGATAAAACTTTGAAGTAAATGTGTCTAATGTGGCTTCAAAAGTGTTATCTGTTCAGATCTTCTCTAATTCGCTAGTGTTAATATTTGTAAATTTCTTCAAGTTTGTTTTCTAATTAAGATTTTGGCATATGAAGAAGGTTGTGGGGTGAGATATATTTTGAGGTTGTCTGGTTCTTTTGCTCCCATAGATTCTGTGTGAGTTGTGTCATTCAACATTAATTCCATAATTCCATAGATTTATGCACATCCTTTTGTTTTGGAAATTGGGGTTTGAGCTTGTTATGGAGTTCCTAACTCAGGCTGTACTGTTGGAACTACCCTGTTGGATTCTGACTCACTAGGTAGGGCAGGGTCCTAGCATTGGGAATGTTAGCAACCCTGGGTTATTCTCTTTAGCATCTTTTGTTTGTAGACAAGATGTTTATGCTTTTTTTTTTAACCTACAAATTCTTTTCTTTGAGCAAAGGTAATGGAAGTTATGGTATTGGGTACTTTCCCTTGCACCCTGTGTTTTGAAGGCTGTGGTTTGTGCTGAGTGAAGATGGAACAGAGCAAAGTGGGTCAAGAGAGGGCAACATGTTTCTTCTGGTGGCCCACTGAACCAGAAGCTCTCACTGGAGTATTTCATTGAGATCCTCAGTCGCCACCTCAGCGTGTTTAACCTCTTGCTCCTGGGAATCTCATGTCACATCCTGGATTCTTTTCTTAGGTAATACCTGAGCATGGAGTTCTTATTTCAAGGCATGTGCTTGTAACTTTTAGTAGGGAAAAAAATCCTCACTTCCACTCTCCGTGTGAGTTTTCTTACCTTCTTGAAGTTTAGAGGAAAGTGTTGTACAGCTGGGGATGTGGCTCAGTGGTGGAGGGGTTCCTTCACATGCATGAAGGCCTGGATTGGAACCCCAGCACAACAACCACCACAATGACAAAAGTATTACCTATGGTTTTTTTTTGTTTGTTTGTTTTTGTTTTAAATAGAGGGAGAGTGAGAGGAGAGAATCACTTTATTTAGTTTTTCATTTGAGTTTTATTGCTGCGACACTTCATTGTGTACAAGATGCTGGGGTTCAAACCACGTCCTTGTGCATGCCAGGCAATCACTGTAACCACCAAGCCACTACTCTAGCCCCTTGCTTCCCTGTTTTTAAAATTCTAGGTGATGCCTGGCAATTCTAATTAATATATCTATGCTTCCTCTTGAAATGAAATAGTTTGCCTATCATTCTTTTAAAATAAGTGAATTTAAAAAGATGAATAATGACTTTTATGCTAAAGATGAATTAAGGAGTTAAATGGTTTAATAGACCATCATAGGAAGTTGCCTAAGGATCCTGATGTCCTTATGGCTGGTTAACCAAACTGAGTTAAACCAAACCAAATCACAAATCCCTGATGTCTTATAGACCTTGGCTTATTTGCAGGAATGTCTTTGATTTCTTTGAAGGCATAGGAAGTGATTTTAAGTTCATCAATTCAGTAACCTTCAGGGTGGTTTGAGATACACAGTGGCTTTTCTTTATATCATTGTGTAGAATTTGAGATCGTATCTTGGAATTTAGTGGGGCCTGAGGCAGACTTAAGATTGAAGATCTAAAAAGGAGCACCTGGTGAGGTTCACCTGCGATGAGGGTCTGTGTTGGAGCAGGGACTTTTGTGAGATGTTGGCCGTGTTGCAATGGGGCGGGGGAGTTAACAAAACAGGAAGCAGCCTTTTCAGCTTTATTAGAAACAGAGAGGCTATAAAATAAAACCAGTAAAATCTACACCTACACAAATACACTTAAAACACAATTTAGTTCTAAGCTACACGATCCAGTTCTCAAAGTAGGTTGTTATATTGCCAGTTTTGAACTTACATTGTCTTTTAAATTTTAAAATGCAAATATCATCTGGCTAGGAGAATGAATTTGAGTCCTTTTTTTATTTTTGTTTTTTGGTGCACTAATGGGCATTGAGCCCAGGGCCTTATGTGTGGCTAGACCAATACTCTACCTCTGAGCTATTTCCCCAACCCTGAACTTGAGTCTTATTTGATGTTGAAGTCTCCTGCCTGGTATTACCCAAAAGCCCAGCTCCTGGGCCACTCATAAATAAAACTCTGTATGTGTTCTAGTTTATTGTTATTCCTTTAAATGTTTAGACATACAGCAAAATGTAAAAAGGTTAACTTCTGTGTTTTTAAATGTGGTAGTGGTGGTCAGTTCCATAGTATATAATTTATCAAGCCCTTGGTTATGTATAATTCCTATTCTAAGACTATCTGTATAGAAAAATAAGAGTGAACTTGAGGGCTGGAGCAATGTCTCAGTGGTTACGGCTCTTGCCTGGCATGCTTGAAGACGTGGGTTCGAATCCCAGCACCAGGTACACAATGAAGTGTCAGAGCAACGAAGGCTCCATGAAAAACTAAATAAAATTGATTCTTGCTATCTCTCTCTCACTGTCCTTCTCTCTCAAAAAAAAAAAGTGGAGTTGAATTATTGTAGCTTACGTGTACATTTTAAAGAGATGCCACCTGTTATAAGTTAGGAGAGCGTCTGGATTTAGGGAACATACTCATGTGACACTTGCTTTCTGTCACAGGAAGTCTTGTGCATTTGGGTCAGGAAAATTCTTATTTTGGGGGCATGAGGGCAGCTAGCCCAGAGAGGGGAATTCAGTGTGCTCATGTTTAAATGAAACATTTAAGGAAGTCTAAATCCACCCTGCCTTTCTACCAGCATCGTCTACCCCACTCCGCCCGGCCTTTAGCCCCCAAACCACTGTCGGAGGCCTACGGTGTCAGCTGAGGACCATCCTTTGCCCCTTTGCTTGTTTTGGTTTCTGGGTCTGGTTCTTCTTCTCCCCACCCTGTAGTTTTGAAACCTTCATCCTTCAAACATCAGCATAAATTCCACAAAGCATTCTTCTCTCTGATAACCGTGCCAGTATTGATTTTTCCTTCTTGTTCACTCTTTATTTCTATGTTTGGCTCTTCTGACTTTTGGATGTGTATGTTTTCCTCATTTGGCTTTTTGATGCCAGCCTTTAGCTGAATCTACACACACAGTAAGTGCTCGATAAACGCTTACTGTGCTCTTTGCTCTTTTAATCATTTTGCAAAATTAGACAAGCTTGTCTACATTTTACTAATCCAGCAAATGGCTATCACCCACACACTGTTGCTAGATGCTGGGCTCAGAGGTGAGCAAGACATGTCTCTTCCTGTTGTGCTCTCTGGCTAATTGGGATGAAAAACAAGAATAGATACTTTTGCACAAAAACCAGTGCATTGTATAAAGGGCCTTGAGAACATGATGGGAAGGAACAGCTCTTTTCTGGGTCAGAGTGAGAGTAGGAGGGGACTCTAGCAAGGGGAATTTGAGTGGGTCTTGAAGAATGCATAGGAGGCAGTCATGTTCATGGGGAATGAACATGATGGGGAATGAACATGACAGCTGATGGAAAGACAGCAATGTGTTTTTGAGTCTGTAGCTGGTAGTGGATTGTGGCTGGGGTAATGGGGGTGATGGGAGAGGTTAGGACCAGATTTTGAAAGCTGCTTAGAGCAGGCCAAGGGGAGTCACTACAGGGTTTGAAGTGGGTTAGTGACTGGCTCAGTACTGTTTATCAGAAAGAGAACTTGGTTGGCAGCATAATGATCAGTTTAGAAGGCAGAGCTTTGGAGAGAGGCAGGGAGCAAGTAAGGGCTGTGGAAGTCGTTGAGGTTAGAGATTTTGGGGAATTGGGCTGAATGGTCCAGGTGGAGATGGAGTAAGGGAGGGATTGAAAGATGGATAGCAGTTAGCAACGGCATGCATGAAGCCTCAATGTAAACTTCACCTTTCTGGTGTTTGTTTTGTGTCTTTTGATTAGGTATATTGTTTTTCAAATCATGCTCTAGCTCAGATTTTCAAAACTTTAGTTAGTAGCTCTTCCTCCAGATTTGATTTTCTTAGCTTGTTTACCGTCTTAATATTTTACAGTTATTTCTGCTCCATTGTCAAATTACTAGGTTTTTTTTTCTCACACTGCCTCTTGGTCAGTTTGTGGGTAAATTTAAGTTTAATTAAGTTTCGAGAGCATTTAATTTTTTTCTATATATATTCTGGAAGATAGATTATGCTTTAGGAAAAAGTAGACTGATTAAAAGGAGAAAAAAGGAGAATGTGTGTTCATGTTTGAAAAGATAACAAAGAAATGTAATTTAATCTCATTTTAATGTGTGGATAATAGTCTTCAACAGATAGAAGAAAATCTATATGCAAAAAGAGCCTGGAAAACTATTTCAGTGCAACTTTAATTGAAGGGTAGTGTTTAATGTGACACGATGAAGATAATGTCATCCTATATTACTAATTCCAGCTTTAACAGAAGAGTAAATGCAAATTAAAAATAAATTAAGAGCAGATGTTGGAAAATACCTTTCATTTAGGGAATAATTAAATGGTGGAAAGGTGGTTGGAGTTCAGTCAATAAAACTGAGGTGCTCAGAAGTCATAATGATTCCGTCAACAGATGGTTCTTATTATGATGCTCTGCCGTGGAGGTTTTGGGTATGGGGAAGGAAGAGGCTGCTATTGTCATTCTGCTTGTAAGTTCATCTTGCAAATCCGTGCACTCTGCAGACTAAATTCTAGCATGTAAGTTGGTATTTCAGAAGTGGTGGCTACCTTGGTCATTAGGAATAAACAAAGGCTCTCAGGTGAAAAATCAGGGCAAGCATCGTTGGGTTGTGTTTGGTGATATTTAGGTTTTTGGTTTGGTAAAATTACGGCATCATGTCACCTCACTCCTAGTGTGTTAGGTACTTGGATCCATATACGGTGAATACGACATGAATTCTAGCTGTGAAGTATTTGCCATCTACAGAAGGCAGTTGGGATTTTAAGAGTTATTGAAACAGGTAAGTGCAGAATTTTTTTTAAGAGAAAGGGACAGATGAAAAAGAGGGAATCAATTTTATTTAGTTTTTCATGTGTCTTGTTGCTCCAACACTTCATTGTGTACATGGTGCTAGGGGTCAAACCCACATCCTTGGGTGTCCCAGGCAAGTGCCTTAACTGCTGAGCCATCGCTCCAGCCCAAGATGCAGAGTTTTAAAAGTGAAGCAGCAGCACAGATTGCTGCATGAGCTCCTAGGAAGGGTACCTGGGACCTAGGAGCCTCAGGAAAGGTATCTTAGAAGAATGGATTATGTGAACTGAGATCTGAATGAGGAGTACAGGTAGAGAGAGATTGGGGAGCTGGGGAGGGCTGAGATGGAGGGAATCCATGGCAGATCAGAGGTTTGGGGTGAGAACTGGGGGTTGAACCCAGGGCTGATTCTTTTTGCTGTAATTTATAAACAGGGCACCGTTGTGATGCGGGGTTTTTGAGATGAGGCCGGATTCTCTGCTTCTGTTGGCAAGTGGAGTCTGGGCCACTACAGATTCCTGCAGCTAAAATAGCCTGTTTCTAGTGTTTGCACCTATTCCCAGTTAAAACTGGGAATTTGGGTTGGCTGTAAATTTCTGAGGTCGAAATAGCGTTAGCAGCTCTCCATTTAAAAGCTGGGTGTTGCAGCTCCTGGTGTGGTAGAAATTCATCCCAGGGAATTCAGTGCCAACCTTCTGGGTTCTTGTCTCACGAATTTGAAGAATAAAATCCATGGACAAACCAGGGAAGGAGGGGTAAAATGGAGTAGGATTTAAGGAAGGAGAGCAGAGACTCCGCAAGGTGGAGGGGCACCTAGAAGCAGGACGCCGTGTAATGGAGGTTAGGCCAGGGGTTATATAGATTTGGGGTATGAGCATAATTAACATTCATGCAAAGCAGGCATTGAGAAATGCATCTACACCATTGATTAAAACCTATGCAAAACAGGCATTGAAACTAAGCACCAAAGTTATTGGTTAAAATCTATGCAAAATAGGTGTGAAGTCTTTCCAAATTCCCATCTGTGTCCGCCCCCACTTCTTAGCTTCCCCTCTCTGGTACAAAGGTGTTGCTCCCACAGGTGAGGCTCATGGTCATTGCATATGAAGGCCCTGAGCATACCCCTTAATGGCTCTCTACTGGCCAGGTGTAGTTGAATGGGGCCTGTGGTCCTGACTACCTAGCCATTTTACTATCTCTCCTGAAACTATCTCAATTGGATCCACATGGCCTCTGACACTGGAATGGCCCTTCAGAGGTTTTCCAAGCTGAGATGGTGGTGTTGAATCTTGATCAGTAGGCCTTGGGCTGACCCTGGGAAAGAAGTGAGGTGAAGGTTTGGGTAAGGTAGCTAACTGCAACCCAGGCCAGTTCCCAAGGAATGAGCCATCACCTTAGACCAGAAAGGCAGCTCTGTGCTATGAACCACACGATGCACTGTTCCTTGTGTCATTTTGTTGTTGTCTATTTGTAAGTTTGAAAAAATATATATAGTATTTTTTAAGAACCATCTAAACTCTAGGAGCAGTATTCCTCCCACCCACATACACACAGCAAATGCCCCTGTGTACAAACACACCACCTACCACACCATAAACCTTAGCTACAGTATCAGATCACACACTTATTTTTCTGTTTTTTGCAACTGTAGATGCCCTCCTCTCTCTGGCTCCTGTCATTTTTTTTTTCTTAGAGGGAGAGAAAGGAAGAGAGAGAGGGAGAAAATCAATTTTATTTAGTTTTCCGTGTGGCTTTCGTTGCCCCGACACTTTGTTTTGTATGAGGTGCTGGGGTTTGAACCAGCAGCCTCACACGTGCCAGGCAAGCGCCATATCCTCTGAGCCACTGCTCCAGCCCTTGACTCCTAGTTTTGGAAGGCTCTGCTGCCCCTGAAATGCTTTAAGCAGAAGGTTGATCTGATTGGATTTGTCTTCTGAGTTGTGCCGTAGCTGCGTTGTGGAGGATGGAAGGCATGGGTGTTGGTGCATGGCTGGGGTCCTGGAGGGTCATTGGGTGGCCATTGCAGTTGAAGGGCAGGAGGTACTGGAGGCCTGAACTAAGGTGGTGGCGGTGTGGAAGGAGCGGGGGGGGGGGGTGCTTTGAAAGCTTAATTAGGAGATAGGTATAACATACAAGCCGGACTGCTAGGTAATGGACGTAATGGAGAGGAGACAGCTTTTGGCCTCAGCACCTGCAGGTCAAGCCATCGGTCAAGGTTTTTAGGGGGAGGGCAGTGTTTAGGAGTACTGAATGAAATTTTAGAGAGAGTTCATGATGCCTGAGTGATATTCAGGAGACACACATGTACATGTAAATATGCAGACATTGTGTTTCTCACATATGTGTGAGTGGCTTGGGATGGGGTCTGACTTTGAAAATTGGCAGCTGCAGTCTTGATTACTTTCCTCAGTAATGTGGAGCTCTTATCAAGATATTATTAAAATTTTATCTAGAATTGTTTTGCATGTTTTATTTCACTCTGTATTTTCTGGGATTTTTGACTGACCCTACAATGAACCTCTGGAAGGAATTTTTCTTTCTTTCTTTTTTTTTTTTTTAAAGAGAGGGACAGTGAGAGAGGAAGAGAGAGACAGAGAGAATCAATTTTTATTTAGTTCTTCATGTGGCTTTCATTGCTCTGACACTTAGTTGTGTACATGGTACTAGGGTTTGAACCTCGCCCTCATGCATGCCGGGCAAGAGCCTCCAAGCCACAGCTCCAGCCCTGGAAGGGGAATTTGAAAGATGGTAATTGATGGTGGAAGATGGCAGGAGGTGGTTTTTGATTCTTAATTTTTTTGGCAGTTGTGGATAGACAACCCCTTGTCTCTCAGTATTTATCTCCCAGCATCATAGGAAGCTATCTTGCAGATAATATTATGGTTACCCTAATTGGGGGGCTTGGGGAGGGCAAGGAGATGTTATCAATAAATGCTTGCAGTATGTCCAAAATTTTCTACACTCATGCTTCTGCATATTTGCTGGAAAATGTCCACAGTTTTCGTTATATTTTCAAAGGAAGTCCATGAACTACCAACAGATTATGGCTTAAGGGGTTGAGGATTTAGCTCAGTGGCAGAGTGTTTGCCCAGCACGCTCAAGGTCCCGAGTTCGGTCCTCAGCCCTGGAAAAAAAAGAAGAAGAAAAAAAAAACCCCAAATTATGGCTTAGGAGGGGTGAACTGGCCAGTTGTCAGGGCTGTGTCTGCATGGTGTTTCTGTCCTTTCTGATGGGAATTGAATTGGTCTTCCAGGACTCTCAGTGAGTGCAGGGTCTTCCACTGTTACTGTATTGCAAAGCCTGGGCCTTATTTTTGCCTCTCCTATCTCAAAGCCATTTGAGCAAAGACCTGATTGCTAGGATTGGGGTAAGTAGACACAAAGTTTGAAGGACAAAATTTGTGATAATGTTTGACCCAGTTTTGCATATAATGAATTTTTATTTGTTGATGAATCTTTCCCTTTTGTTGCTAAAAGTGGAAAATAATCAGACATAAATTGCTAATTAACAGTCTGGTTCAGAAGGTTTTTTTTTTTTTTAATTAATGGAACCTATGCTTCATCAAGCTCAGGTGGAGTGGATATCACAATGTTATTTTTTCTGACATCAAAGGAAGTTTCTTCATAAAAAATGTGGGTCTGTTTGTCATGACTACCTTTCACATGCTTTTTTTCTCTTTTGGTATTAGCGATTTAACCTGGGGGTCTCAACCACCGAACCATACCTCCAGCCCTTTTTTCTGTTTTATAAAACAGAGTCTCACTAGGTTACCTAGAGCCTAAGTTGCTTAGGCTAGCCTCAAACTTGTGATCCTCCTGCCTCAGCCTCCTGAGTTGCTGGGATTACAGGCCTGTGCCACCACCCTCATACTTTTCTCCCACTCCCTCATACTACCCAAGAGGGGAGGCAGTGGCCCCTTGCTCCTCATTCCATATCAAACCGGCCCTCCCAGTTTACCTCTCGGATCCTCAGCTTGCATTTCCAAACAAACCTCGTTGTTGAGATGTCACTCGCTCCCCCCATTAGTGTCATTTCCCAATGATTTCAGCTGCTAGTTCACTGCCATCTTTAAAAGTTATGCTCTGTTCAGTGATTTCAGTGTCGACGCAGATGAGCCTTCCAACCCTGTCCTCTTGATTTCCTGTGTTTCTTTTTCTCGCCACCTTGTTTTCCACTCTGGTGGTTATATCTTGTCTAGACCGTATTGTCATTGAAGACTGTGGCCTCTTCATAATCTGAGATTTTGGTGTCTTGCTGTGCCCCCTGCATCTTATTTCTAGCTCATTTCCTCTTGTAACTCCTCTGCCTCTGGGGTGTCTGGTCTGTCCACATTGCTACCTTATGTGGTCACTTAGCCCCTCCCATCCTCTCTGCTCTTCACTGAGTGTCTCGTCCATCACAATCCTCCCTTGCACAGGCCTTCAGCGTCCCCTTCATTCTCACTCCATCACAGATGTGCCAAACTCCTCGTTTGCTTGGATCCAGTTCTTCCTCTTGTCTCGGTGAGGAATGGGAGCGGGGTGAAGCACAACCCTGATTCCTGTCTCAGTGCACTTCCTGATCACAGGGGACCCTTGACTGCTGCTTGGCAACCCCTTTCCCACTGCCCTAGGTGATGCTTTCACTCCGTCCTCTCTGTTCAGAAACACTCGCTGCTCATCCAGCCTTTGTCATCAGGCAGCTGAAGGAAATCCATATGCCCAACACCACATCTGTCTCTAACGCCACATCTGTGCTCAAGCAGGACCCCAGGCCAAGGCCCAGAGTGACCCCCACTGGTCTCCTGTGCTTTTTTCTTACTCTAGAATATGTCCCTCTGTCCTCTTCATCCCTTCCATTTCCTCAATAATGGGTCCTTCCACTGGCATGCAAACATGTTTTTATTTTTCTTGTGACAAAATTTTTTTTTTTACTTTTAAAGAGAAGAGAGAGAGAGGAGAAAGAATCAATTTTATTTAGTTTTCATGTGGCTTTCGTTGCTCCGAGACTTCATTGTGTACGTGGTGCTGGGGTTCAAACCCAGTTACTCGCACATGCCAGGCAAGCACCGTTGTCTGGTCCCGGCCGGCAGGGACCAGACAAAGCATTAAACTAAACCCATTTGCTCTTAAGTTCTCCAAGCACTTTATTTCTCTCTTTACCACAGCTAAAGGCCTCCAGGCGCTTCCCGCCTTCCCTCTCTTTGAGTCAAGGCTATTAACATTTAGAGTCCTTATTTCTGCAGCCGAGGCTCTTACTGCCTGCATCTTCTACAGCTGCTGATCTCTCCGTTGTCTCTGCTGCTGCTGCCTCTCTGACTCTCTCAAGCAGCAGGCGGTGGTCTCTCAGGCAGCTTGCGGTCATCTCTCTGCTTTCCTCCTGACCGCTGCTTGCTTCTTCCATGTGTCTTCTTCTCTGACTGCTTCAGGACAGGGCTGCTTGCTTGCTCGCTCTACCTGACTAGTCGCTACTCTATTTACCCGTTACTATAGCCAAAAGGGGTACAGTGCAAACACGTTTATCCAGTTGTACAAATGAGCGACCAAATAGCTTAGTCCTGCGGTCAGGCATTACATCACTAAGGAAGATACAAGCCAGCTGGGTCAGAGTTGTTTACCACCAATTCTTTTACAAGCCAGCTGGACCTCATGTTGGGGGAATCCCCAACACACTGTAACCCTAACTTCTGAGCCATGGCTCGGGCCCCCAAACTTCATTCTTGATCCTGTCTCTCCAGCTACCTCCTCATTTCTCTGCTCCCCTTTCTGAAAGAGTTCCACAAAAGTTTTCTATACCAACATTTGCAGTTCCTCCCTTTTGTTCTCTTAAAACCACTCAAGTCAGGTGTAGCTGCTTCCTATGCACTGAAGCTGCTCTCGTGGAGGCACTGGGGACCTCTGTGTTGGGTTCCTGGTAGCATGAGCTTGGTTGGTGACCCCCTTCTTCTTCCCTTGTCTTTGGGGTGCTCCCCAAGCCCTCACTTTCCTACTTTCTTTTCCCTGGCTCTTCTCTTACTGTTGATTGGTTGGATGGCCCAGGGCACAGTCCTTGGACCTCCTCCCTGTCATTTGCTTGTCACCGACCAGTCTCCCAGCTTTCAATACCATCTGAACGCTGGAAACGCTGGACTCACATTTCTCCATCTGGCCCAGACCTCTCGCCTGGACTGCAGGCTTGCTTTTCCAGCTGTCCACCGGACAGCTCCTCTTTGCGTGTGAACTCCTAATCTCCCCTGAACCCAGAGTTGATTCCACTGTCTTGCCTGTCTCTCAGTTGCTCAGGCTTCAGATTTTGGAATCATCCCATTGTCCTTTCTTT
>PVKS010012485.1:0-53572 GCA_004027875.1 Aplodontia rufa
ATTTTGTTTTTGTTCTCTTTTCTTTTTCTTTTATATTTTTCCTTTTATTTTCTTCTTTTGTACCACAATACTTAAACTATAATTTTTAAAATTTTCTTACAAATTTTAACTTTTAACATTTTCCCAAGTATTGCTTCATCATATAGTATTATTTTTCACTTTTTTATAAATAATTTTGTGTGCATTAATGTATATGATTGCACAATTAGGTTCTAGAAAGTATAGGTGATAATTAGGCCTACAGATGTAAAAGAAGACACGACACTAGACAATTATTTACAATTTGTGCTTCATCGCTATCATTAGTGCTATTTCTGGTTTCCACTCTCACTAAGAGGGGCTGAAAAGTCATTGGTACCCTTCAAATGTCCAGAGTACACTGCTGCTGAGAAAATATCACAACTCAGCAAAGCAAAAGAAACATCATCCCACAATAGATCCAACCCTACCTGAATCTCAATATTATATCAAGTCAGAGAATTGGGGAAACAAAACTCCAAACCAAAAAGTCCTCAAGAAGTAACAATAAGAAAGGAAGATCAGGCCCTGCCACCTAGATATTTACTCATAGATACAAAACAAATTCTATAATAAAAACAAAATATGCACATAAAGACATATATAAAAGAGGAAAAAGAACCCACTTTAATTGATGTGTAGGAGTAGAACCTTGGGAAACATGAGCAAACAGATAATAACACTCTTCCCCAAATTAAAAATCCCCCAATAAAAGAACTCACAGAAATGGAAGTGGAGGAAACTCCACACAAATATTATAAAAAACTGATTATCAAAATTTCCAGTAAACTAAAAGAATGATTAAGGAATGAAATAAGAGAGAAAATGCAGGAGATGAAAGATCATTTCAATAAAGAAATATAAATACTAAAAAAAAAATCAGAACTCATGGAAATGAAACACACAGTGAATCAAATTAAAAATTCACTTGAAATCATCACCAACAGATTAGATTGTATAGAAAATAGAACTTTGGAACTTGAAGAAAGAACCTCAGGTCTGGAAAGCAGGATACATGCATTTGTGTACACAGAATATGTTAAAGGAAAAAAAATAGAATGTGATCAAAATGCAAGAACTCTCTGACAGTTTTAAAACACCAATTCTGAAAATCACTAGAATAGAAGAGCACATGGAGATACAAGCTAAAAGAATCAAGAAACTTTTCAATGAAATAGTCAAGAAAACTTTCCCCCTATCCAAAAGGAGTTAGAAATCCACATTTAGGAGGCATATAGGATCACATATAGATGTAGCCAGAAGAGAATTTCTCCAAGACACATTAAAATCAAAATGAACAACACTGAATATGAGGAAAGAATATTTAAAGCTACAAGAGAGAAACAGTAGATTATATTCAGGGGCAAACAAATTAGGCTCACTTCAGTCTGCTCTACTCAGACCCTAAAATCAAAGAAGCCATGGAATGACATTTTTTAAGCTCTAAAAGAAAACAAATTCCAACCCAGTTTGTTGCTCCCAACAAAGAACTATTTCATATGTGATAGGAAATTGAAAACCATCCATGACAAGGGTAAATAAAAATATACATAACAACCAAGCCATCACTACAAAGAATACAAAGAATACCAAAACAAACAAACAAACAAACAAAAAACAACAAAATCCAAAGTCCCAAATAAATATAGATAAATAAAAGAGAAATAATATAAATGAGAACAAGACAGAAGTAATACAATACTAACAAGAAAAACAAAATTAAAGTGTTAATAAACCATTAGTATATATCCATAACAATTTTGAATACATATGGTCTCACTTCTTCAATTAAAACATGAAGATTAGCAGAATGGTCCAAAGAACAAAATACAACCTCATACTGTTTGTAAGAGACTCTTCTCATAGGTGAGGACAATAACGGCTGAAAGTGAAAGGAAGTATTTGTGTATATACATATATACACACATATTTACATAATACATATATCCAGATGTATACACAGTCATAAACAAGAATTAAATAATGGTATTTGCTAGTATATGGATGGAAATGGAGAAAATCATGCTAAGTGAAATAAGTAGGACTCAGAAAATTAAGAGTCAAATGATTTCTCTCATATATGGAAGCTAGAGCAAAGAAAGGGAAAGAAGGTGGAGGGGAAAGATATAAAAGATCAGTAGAATGGAAGAAGGAGAGTAAAACAGAGGGAGGAAAGAAGTGAAAGAAACAAAATATGAAATGAATTAAACAATACCTTGTTACCAAAAAGAATTTCACCAGGGTTGGGGATTTAGCTCAGTGGCAGAGCCATTGCTTAGCATGTGCAAGGCCCTAAGTCAGATCCTCAGCCCTGAAAAAAAAAATTCACCTGTATGTATGTATATATACACCAATCAAAAATAAATAAATAAAGGAATGAAAGGAAGATCAATGGAGGAAAGGAATGAATAGGGGGCAGGAGGAAGAAGGGACAGGAGAGGAGTGGGGAATGGGGATTTAAATGAAATTTCCTGCATGTGTTATTTTATCAAAATTCATCAAAATATCATATAGATTTCTAATGTTCCAAAAGTTTTAAAAATTTGTGAAGAGTTAATAGCAATCTCCGAACATTATGTTCCAACATAAAAATATTTTAGGTTTATCTAATGTTTCATAATTTCTTGTAGCAATATTTCATGGAACTTATGTTTGACTCCTCAAAAATTATTATATTTGTTTCTAAATATTTAATTATTTTGATGCTGCTTTCACCGAAATAATCTCATTGGTGTTATGTTCATTGACAGCATAAAAATACAATTTAAAAAATTCTTGTTCTTGGGGTTGGAGCAGTGGTTTAGTGGTTTGAGTGCTTGCCTGGCATGTGCAAGGATCCAGGTTCAAACCCCAACACCACATACACAACTAAGTGTTGGAGAAACAAAGGACAGATGAAAAAATAAATAATATTGATTCATTCCCTGTCTCTTCCTCTCTCCATCTCTCTCTCTTAAAAAAAAATTATTGTTCTTGTACCTTGGGGCAATGTTGATCTGTGAATTTTACAGAATTTTCTATGTGTAAAACTTATTATCTGCCAAAAAGAAATGGATTTTTAAAAACTTATTTAAAAACAAAATTATATTTATTTCATTGCTTGCTTTACGACTTTGTTAGAACTTCAAAAATAAATTGAATGGATGATATGGCAGTGGTCATGCTTGCTTTGTTCCTGATCATGCAAAAATATTCTTTCACTATTACATATAAGAACAGCTGTAGGGATTTGTTGTTGTTGTTGTTGATACCCTTGACCTGGTTGAGAAAGTTCCTTTCATTTTGTTTGTTGATGGTTTTTATTATGAAGAGTGCTGTATTTGTCAAATGCTTTTACCATTTCTATGGAGATGATCTTGTGGTTGTTATTTTCACTTCTATTAGTATAACGTATTACATTAATTTATGTCAAGTATTTTTTTATTGCTTTTTTGGATAAAGGACAATTTTGTTGGCCTGAAGAGTTCTGCCTGGGCTATTCCACATGTCTCTACAGTTCCTCTTGCCCTTTTATTATCTGTTCTTCAGTCAGATTGGCCTCCTTTTAGTAGGCCATGCTGGTTTTTCTCTTTCTTCCTTTAATATGTTTTTATATGCTTTTCTTTCAAGTTAGAAGTTACCTACCATTTCTCAATACCCTTACCATATGTGCTGATTAACTCCTTTGTCCTTCACATCTTTTCTTAATCATCTCCATCTGAGGTAAATCAGTTTTTCCATTATGAGTTCCCAATGTTCCATGTTGCTTTATCATAGTACTTGCCTCCCTTAAATTTGTACAATTTGGGGGTAATTAATTAAAACATGACTTTATTATTACCACATATTTCATCACTACTATTCTGAAATAATCAGAATATGGTGGGCATTTAATGAACATTATAGAATATATGTATTCATAAAACATGGACCAAAGAAAGAAAGGTCTTTCAACAATAATTTGAAGCATTTTATAGAGTTTAGATATGTCTTGTATAGCATATTATGGAAATTTCAAGGAGTGTTGTATGGCTAAACCAACAAAGTTTACTCTGGAGAGTTATTGGAAATGTAGTTATGGTTATAGACATCCCTGCCATACGACATGAACCCTTCTTGTCATAGTAATACATTTTTTTTGTTATTTCCAGATATTAAAGTTTGTATATTGGAGTCACTACTTTTTCCTTTCCCTCAATTCTCACACTGAATTACATGACAGTCTCTGAAATGTATTCTTTCTTTACAATGTCATTTCTTTTACTGTAGGTTATATCTGTGTTACTACAATATCTTCTGTTGTCATTTCAAAATTCACCTTTTTTTATGCCTATTTACCACACATGTAAAGGCAGAGTGATTTTAAAAAAGCAAAAAAAAAAACTAAGGATTTATCATGGTTGGGTTTTAGAGTAAACTAAACTGAATACAACGATTCAAAAAACAGGACAATGTCCTGCTGAGAAGCTTCTATGTATCATACATTGCGGTAGACAAGGTGAAATATTTCAGTAAAAATAATTTCACCACAGGCCTGGACATATCGCTCAGCAGTTACGGTGTTTATATGGCATTTGCGAGGACATGGGTTTGAACCCCAGCACCATGTAAGCAATGAAGTGTCAGAGCAAAAATAGTCAGATGAAAACCTAAATAAAATTCATTCTCTAATTTCTTTTTTTAGTTTTTGATAGTTTTCTTTGTAGAGGTCCTTAACATGCTTTGTAAGGTTAATGCCCAAGTATTTCATTCTTTTGGAAGTGATGGTGAATGGGAAAGATTTCCTGATTGCTTCTTCTGTGAATTTATTGCTGGAGTGAAAAAATGCTAGTAATTTGCTGGACTTGATCTTGTAGCCAGCTACTTTGCTAAAATCACCTATAAGCTCTAGGAGGTTTTCTGACCATTGTTATTGGGTCTTCTAGGTATAAAATCATGTCGTCTGCAAATAGAGATAACAACTTCCTCTTTTCCTATATGAATACCTTTGATTTCCTTATCTTGCCTGATAGCTCTGGCAAGGGTTTCAAGGACTGTATTGAATAAGAGTGGGGATAGCAGACAGCCTTGTCTTGCACCTGAATTCAGTGGAAATGCTTTCAGTTTTTCTCCATTGAGGATAATGTTGGCTATGGGTCTGTCATAAATAGATCTGACATAGTTAAAGTATCTTCCCTTGATCCCTATCTTTTCCAAAGTTTTGAGCATAAAGTGGTGTTGAATTTTATCAAATGCCTTCTCTGCATCAATTGAGATGATTATAAGGTTTTTTTTTAAATTCTGTTTATGTGGTGAATTACATTTCTTGATTTGCGGGTATTGGACCAGCCCTGTTTTCCTGGAATGAAGCCCACTTAATCATAATGAATTATCTTTTTAATGTGCTTTTGTATCCAATTAGCTAATATTTTATTTAGGATTTTTGCATTGCTGTTCATCAGGGAAATTGGTCTGTAGTTTTCTTTCCTTGATGTGTCTTTGTTGGGCTTTGGAATCAGTGTAATGCTTGCTTCATAAAAAGTGTTTGGGAGTGTTCCCTCTCTATCAATTTCCTGGAAGAGTTTATAGAGGATCGGTGTTAGTCCTTCCTTAACAGCTTGGTAGAATTCCGCCGTATATCCATCTGGACCTGGGCTTTTCTTTTTTGGGAGAGCTTTGCTTGCTGCTTCAATTTCACTTTCTGTGATAGGTTGGTTGAGGTTTTCAATGGCCTCCTGTCAATAAATGGGCTAAAGAACTCAAAAGGAACTTCTCTCCAGTGGAAGTCCAGAAAGCCCATAAATATATGAGAAAATGCTCTACATCATTAGCTATAAGGGAAATGCAAATCAAAACTTCAATGAGATACCACCTCACTCCTGTTAGAGTGGCAAAAATGAAGAATACAAACAAGGACAGATGCTGGAGGGGCTGTGGGAGAAGAAGAACACTGTTACACTGCTGGTGGGACTGCAAATTGGTTCAGCTACTATGGAAAGCAGTGTGGAGAATCCTCAAAAAATTAAGGATGGAACCACCTTAAGACCCAGCTATCCCACTCCTGGATATTTTCCCAAAAGAGTTAGAATCAGCATATTATAGTGATGTGGCTTCCTCAATATTTATAGCAGCTCAATTTACTATAGCTAGACTATGGAGCCAACCCAGATGCCCCTCACTTGATAAGTGGATACAAAAACTTTGGTATGTATATACAATGGAATACTACTTGGCCATTAGAGAAGATGATATTATGGCTTTTGATATCAAATGGATGGAGATGGAAAGAATTATGCTAAGTGAAGTGTCCCAATCTCAGAGACTAAAGGGTTGAATAGTTTCTCTCATCTGTGGATGCTAGAATATATGGGGAAGTAGTAGGGTAGATGGCTACCCTAACAATACTTCAAATTGTATGACTCTCAGCTTAATAGGGGGATGGCTCCCTAGGATACCTGGAGGCCGGAAGGGTATATGAAGAACTCATAGGCGACTGGAGAGTGGGAATATGGGGGAACCATCCCAGAAACCGATGTCATTCCTCCACGAGTTATCCATTTAACGCATGAGTTCTTCTGGGGGAAACTACAACAGGTGAAACCCAAGGTGGTCACCCATGTTTTGGCATTACCCCTGGATAACAAAGTATATATACATTGATTACTGTTGGTTTGATAATGTTTCCCTCTCAATTGTATCTCTATTACTGCTAATAAAAAAAATTAATTCTCTCTTTTTCTATCTCTAAGTGTCCCTCTGTCCTTAAAAAAAATTTGTGGTGTAATTATTTTACTTTAAAGAAAGGGAATACTCCAATAGTACAAATTATTAATTTGAAATATTAAAAATAGCGAATAGAGATGCCAGAGGGGAAGTTATTGCAACCTGCCTCAGTTTCTTCATCTTTTTTTGGTTTAATATTATGTGAATTGTTTAAACAGAGCCAAGGAAAACCTCAACAATATTGTCTATTGGTATTCCTATATGGTACTTTTGAGTACCATTGAAATGATATGTAAATTTCATCTTCTCTCCCTCAACAGCACAATGTATTATAACCAATAAGATATTATTTCATGTTCATATGATTTTAGCTGTAATTTAAAACACTAAAATTGAGAAAAAATAATTTTCATTATTTTTTTGATGTCCAAATTTGACCTGACTTAACATCTGGCTATTACTAGTCTTGTCTTGCCCCATTTAGTGTGACTATTCATATGTGTCACACTAGAAATGTAAATTTTATTTTGACAAATGTTACCACACCAGATCTTGC
The DNA here is from genome assembly GCA_004027875.1 of Aplodontia rufa. Taxonomy (NCBI): domain Eukaryota; kingdom Metazoa; phylum Chordata; class Mammalia; order Rodentia; family Aplodontiidae; genus Aplodontia; species Aplodontia rufa. The sequence continues at coordinate 7,256 of PVKS010012485.1, forward strand.
TGGGGATACTAAGCAATGTATGTAAATGAAAATATATCTAAAATAACCCTGAATTTCAACATATATTCAACTTCAACGTCTTCAGAAAAGAATTTGTGAGATTAGAATATACTTCAAATAAAATATTTGTGGATTAATTTAATAAACAACACCAGTAAAAGATTATAGACAAAAATCAGTTTACAATTCAGAGGATTTTTAGTTCTAATCTTTCCTATGCCACTAACTACTTGAGCAGCATAGACTTATTCCTTTAGATTATCTTGTTTTCAATATTTGTCTCTTGAAAAAATAAGTTAGTCTGAGGTGTCACAAAGGTTTATTTTGACTCTTAATTAAATGATTTAATATTAAGTTTAGGAGTTATTGAGCAAGTACCAATCACACATATAAAAAAGAAATTTAAATGCAAAAAGAACTTGTTGGTTTTGAATGCAAATAATTTTCTATTATTTAACTTTCAAAGTTGGGTTAGCAAACTTGTTATTACTATAGAAAATAGGGAAGCTTAAGCATCCAATTGTTCTAATAAAACATTCCTAATGAAATCCCACATAAGGATTTCTTTCATCTTCAAATGTTGTTGGTTCATATAAGATTTGAATCTGGTTCAACAATTATGTGAGTATCTATACCTAGTTTGAGATTAAATGCAGCCTAGGAGGTCTGAAGAATGTCACATGACCATCATCTGTGCTGTTGGTTGTATAAGTGAAATAATTGAAGCAGATCATTTTTAATTTATCTTTCTTTCTGCCCATAAGACTTATTCTATGAAGAGAAAAACCATAACAAATTTTTCATCTGTCATATCAGAACTACCTGAATTCTAGGAAAATCTGAGCACTTTAGCTAGAATAATAAGAAGCTACATTTTAAAAAAAATTTTACACTCTCTACTAAGCATTTCAACTATTGAATTCTCAGAGGAAAGCTATGAAGTGGAAACAACTATTGTTGATCCCTTTTACTGATAAGGAAAGGAATTTAAAGGGAGATAATATTTCCCCAGTGGTAATCACTTAGTATGTACAGCTATAACCCTGAAATCATATTTCTTTGGCATCAACTCTATGCTCCCAATGAATACATTTAATAACCTGCATTCTGTAACAGTATTTTAATAACCCCTAGTACTTTTAGAATATTTTTAGAATTTCTTTGTTCACAGTATTTTATCTTGAAAAGGATATGTACTGATCCTATATTTTTTTGGTAATTTGAAAAACTAGTTATTCTATTTTGCCTGGTAATCAAAATCATATTATCTAATGTAGAATTTTTTGATTCAGTGGATTTAATGTTTAAATATTTATAAGATATGTTTTAAACATTTTGCTGAGACAAATAGATCACATTAGGAGATGAATCTTTGTGGAAGTAAATAATGTATGTTAATCATTGCTTTTATATTTCTCACAGATGGTATCATATTATCTGTCAAACTAATCCCATAATTGTGCATTTTTTCATTTTGTATAAAAACTATATATTTAGAATAGTATTTTATTTTTGCCATTTTAAGTTTTTCCTTCTCTTCCACAGTATCTTTTGCAATGTATACAAAAATCATCTTCACTTTAAAATTTCTAAGTTTAGCACCATAAAACCAAAATATTCATTAAACACAACAGCTAGCAGAAAGAGGTTTAAAAGCATAGCTGCATTTTTAGTTTCTGAGGAGGGATTTTCGATGATGTTTCTAATTGTGAGGTGCTTTGATTAAAAAGTCAATAAATAGTTCCTGATTCTATGATATATAGGCAGGTAGATGCTGATATATTAATTAATATCAATGATTCTTTTTAAGGAGGAGCAAAAAGCAAATATTTAACAGGTTTGTACTTTTTCTATTCATGAGATGAAATAATTCTAATCTGATAAGCAATAAAACATTTTATGTTAGGTTTTATATAACTATTAAACATCATATTATGTATTCACAGAGGGATAATTTGGTCTCCTGAACACCAAGCTCGTAAGACTACCCTGATCTTATTATTTAGTTTTGTTTAGTCAAGTCATAAAATCCTGCTCACTTCCCAGCAACTAAGAAGCTCTAATTTTGTGAACAATTTGTGTTCCTTAATTAATTTTAAAATACACTTAATTTCTTCATTTATTAAAAGAAAGAAGAAAATTCTTTCATTGATACCATATTTACATCAAATTAAAGTCCTTATATCACCTGTACTTCACAATTAACATTCTCAGTTGAGTTATATATTATTGGTATTGTCCGTGTCTTGCTCCAAAATTCAGCACATTTTAATTAGATTTCTAAACCCTGCTTTCTTTCAAAAACAAATGTCTCTGTGCTGCTAAATCCAAAAGGCAAGACTGTTTTTATTGATATTTAAGGTTTAATCATCAATCAATGTTTTCTGTTTCATTGGGAAACTATATCTCCTAGGAATCCATTCTCAAACTCCTGATTTCCCCTCCACCATATATTTATCCTGACCAAATAGTTTTTTTAAAAAAATTTTATTGATGAGCTGTGTTGTACAATCATAAATGTATATGTAGTAACAATATGATATGCCCTGACCCTAATCCAGTTGATCACAAAATTTAGTTATTATAAACTGAGCTGCTGTGAACATTGATTTGCTGTGTGACTGCAATGCGTTGATCTAGCTCTTCCGGGAAAATACCCAGAAGAGAGATAGCTGTTGCCCAAATAATTCTGACATTGCAATTTTTCTACCATTTAGAACTCTGTGCTCCCTCAATTACCTCATCCATTCTTAGGTTTTTAATACTACTTATTACTCCTTAAATCATATCTCTAGCTCCGATTTGCCTCTCAGTTGCAATCTTTTGCATTATACTGATAAATTTTCATTTCTATTTGTATATTTTATGAATGCTTCAGCCTTAAAATTTTAAAATCAAACTCACCTTTCCTTTTTGCTCAAAAGATATATCTGCTCCATTAACTGTGTCCTTACTTGAGTTTTCAATTGAAACTTGGTCATCATATTCAAAACAATTTAATTGACAAATAAAATTGAATGGCATATATGTGTACACACACACACACACACAAACATATATATCACATATAATTTGACTAATCAAGAACACGACACAATGTTTCATTCTACCATGAAAAACATGCATTTCTTTTTTATTTTTCTTATATTTTTAAAAATTATTTTTATTAATGTATTATACTTGTACATAATGCAGGGATTTTTGTCACATATTCATAGATGCACACAATACAACAAAACAATTTGGTCAATATCCATACCTTGCACTACTCTATCTCCCTCCTCCCATTCCCTAACTCTTACCTCTCTTCTAGGTCCTATTTTTCCTAAATACCCAAGTACAGTGACATAATTCTTATAGCTATGGAGAACATTTATATATATGCATGACCATAGTATATACAGTGACATACTTATAAATGCTTGGAATGTACCTTGCTTTATCTCAGTTCCAACATTTTTCCTTCTCCTCCCTTACTATCGTCACTTGTTATTCTTCAATATATTTGACAATAAAATTAAACATTTCCGCTTTTGTAAAGGCATGCAGTATAGCTTGTTAAAATACCTTTAAAAAAAAAGAGGGGACTGAGAGAGAGAGAGAGAGAGAAAGAGAGAGAGAGAGAAAGAGAAAGAAGGAGAGAGAAGCAGTTCTTATTTAGTTTTTCATGTGACTTTCATTCCTCAGATAATTCATTCTGTATGTGGTGCTGGGGTTTGAAATCATGTACTCCACATGCCAGGCAAGCACCATAATCACTGAGTTAACATTCGGGCCCCTTGTTCAAATATCTTATGCAGTATCTTGCAACTGTATTCATAAATATTAACGTTTTCATTTTTGTTCTATGGTTCTAATCCATAAGTTTATCAACCTTTCCCTTAAGTGTGGGTTTTAGCTCCAGCTTGCACAAATGAGGGAAAATATTCAACCCTTGACTTTCTGGTTTTGGCTAACTTCACTTAGCATGACTTCTTCCATTGCCATCCATTTACCTTCAATGAATGCAATATCATTATTTCTAATAATTGAGTAGAACTCCATTGTGTATGTATATATATATACATACACATATGTATATATATATACCAGAGCTTTTGGATATGTGTATACACACACACACACACACACACACACACACACACACTAGGCAACAAGGCATCTGGATTGGTTCCATAATTTAGGTATTGTAAATTGAGCTGTTATGAATATAGATTTTGCTATGTCACCGTAATGTGATGATTGTAACTCTTCTAGGAAAATACCCAGAAGAGGGTTAGCTGGCTCACATTGTGAATCCATTTCTAATTTTTTGAGGAGTCTCCACACTGTGTTCCAGACTGGCTGTAACAGTCCGCAATTTCACCAACAGTGTGGTAGTGTTCCAACTCTTCACAACTCCTCCAACATTTGTTATTGTTTGTTTTCTTCATCTTTGCCATTCGGACTGGAGTGAGGTGAAATCTTAATGTAGTTTTGACTTTCATTTGTCTGATTGCCAGTGATTTAGAACATTTTCTCTGTATTCATTGGTTTCCTCAATTTCCTCTGTTGAGAAGTTTCTGTTTAGCTCTCTGGCCCATTTATTGATTGGATTGTTTGTATTTTTGTAATAGAATTTTTTGAATTATTTATAAATTTTGCATAGTAGTCCCCTGATCACAGGCCATGATTATCTCCCATTCTGTAGGTTGTCTCTTGACTGTTTTGACTATTTCCTTTGCAGTGCAGAAACTTTTTAATGTAATGGCATCCCACTCATTGATTTTTGACTGTAATTCTTTGGCTTTCGGAGTCTTTTTGAAGAAATCTTTGCCAACTCACTTATGCTGGAGTGTTGGTCTTAATTTTTCTTCTAGCAGTTGTGTGGTAGCTGGTTTAATTCCTAATTCCTTGATCCATTTAGATTTGATTTCTGTGCAAAGTGAGAGATAAGGATCTAATTTCAATTTTCTGCAAGTGGCTGTCCAGTTTTTCCAGCACTGTTTGTGGAATAGACTGTCTATCATCCATGATATATTTTGACCCCCTTTGTCAAAGATCAAATTTTTTAATATTTGTGGGCTTGTATCAGAGTCTTCTATTGGTCTTCATTCCCATTTTGAGATCAGTACCATGGTGTTTTTAATACTACAGCTCTATAATATAATTTTAGGTCTGGTATTGCAAATCCATCTGTTTTGTCTTTCTTGCTTAGCAATATTTTAGTACTTCTAGGTTCCTTGTTGTTCCTAATGAATTTGGGAATTGCATTCTCTATATTTCTAAAGAATGACATTGGAATATTGATGGGGATTGCATTGAATCTGTATAGTGCTTTTGGCAGAATGACTATTTATATTAATTCTGCCTAACCCAAAGCATGGAACATCATTCCATCTTCTCAAGTCTTCTTCAATTTCTCTTTTCAGTATTCAATAATTTTCCTTGTAGAGACCTTTTACTTCTCTTGTTAGATTAATTTCAAAGTATTTTATTCTTTTAAGGGATAGTATGATATTATTCTTTTAAGGGACTAATTTCCTGATTTCTTCTTCTGCCCTATTATTGTTTGCATATAGAAAGCTATTGATTTATGGGTATTGATCTGACTTCCTCCATTCCTATTCTTATTGCTTTGATTTCCTTGTTTACCTGATTGCTACTGCCAGGGTCTCGAGGACTATATTGAATAAAAGTGGTGAAAGTGGGCAGCCTTGTCTTATTTAAGATGTGTTGTTTTAAAAATAGAATCAAAACAGCTTGAAGTATGAAATACACAAGAAGATATGCAGAATGGGTTTCTGTGAATAAGTTTTCCTTGACATATGCAAGCTCTGTTTTAGTGTGTCAGAGCATATCTACCTAACATCACTAAAACACACATCTTTTGTAGGTTTCTGATTTATGAAGACTCTGATACAACCTTTGTTCTAAATAAAACTGCCACCATACTTACAGAAATGTTTTTTTTAATTTCTAAGAATCCTATAGAAAATATACTATTGAAGAACTATAATCTGAGACTATGAAGGAGATAAAGCAAAGAAGTTCTGTAAATTTTGCTTCTCTTCACGGATCATGGTAATGTTGAAATGAATATGGAGAATTCATATCACTTATGAACAAGGAATAAGAAAATTATGGTTTGGAGAAAATATACTAACATTTTAAAATATGAATCTTTACACACACATCAAAATAACATCCTAGTGATTTTTCTCAAAAGATTTTTCTTCTCATTTACAAATTAGAACAATTTTAGAATTTTAAAATAAATGGAAGTAAACAAGGACAAAGTTCTAAAGTGACATCTCACCAAAGAACACATATATTAATGACAATAAGCAAATAAAATGTTATTCCACATCATGTAATGAAGGAATTGTGAATTAAAGCAACAAGATACCCCTACATACCAAGTATTGTGGCTAAAATCCAAAACACTGACACAAAGCTTAGTGGAACATTAGAGATTCTCATTCATTGTTGATGGGAATATAAAACCCTACAACCACTGTTTTATAATAAATGTGTAGTTTTATTATTATTATTGTAATTGAAAATCATAACTGTATTTAGATATAGAGTATGCTGTGATATTTTAATATATGTACACAATATGGAATGAGTAATTTGAAATAATTGATGTAACTATTACCTACCTCACTTACAACATTTTGTAATGTGATACTGGAAAGTGACTCTGTAACTGTGGAATCTACAATACATTATTATTGCCTATAGTCAACCTGGTATCTCAAAATTTATTCCTCTTGTCTAACTGAAACTAGATTATTTTACTAGGAATTCTCTACATATCCCCAAGCTCTGGTAACAATCATTCCGTGCTCCATTTTTTTATGGGTTCAACTTTTTTTTATATTTGACAAGAAATCATGGAGTGTGTCTTCCTGTTCTGGCTTATTTCACTTAGCATAGTGATCTTGAAACCCATCTATATTATTGCAAATCAAAGGAGAGTATTCTATGAAGTGTGTATACAATATATTTTATCCATTCATCCGTGGATAGATACTAAGTTAATTCTATATTGGCTATTATATATAGTGCTGTGGTACACAAGGAGTGCAGATGTCTGATACATTTCCTTTGGGCATACTGATTTCATTTCATTTGGATATAACATATAGTAGGGTTGCTGCATCATATGGAAGTATTAATTGTAATTTATTGAGTAAGTTGAAGACTGTTTTCCAGAATGGCTATCCTATTTAACATTTCTTATCTCAGAAGCTAAGCATGGGCAGGCCTGATTGGATAAGTGATATTTTTATATATTCTATCTCTATCTATTTATATATTATCTATCTACCATCTATACATATCTATCTACCTTTATATATCTATCATCTTTCCATCATTCTGTCTCCTTCATTCTCTCTCCCTCTATTTTTCTTTCATAGTTATTCTGGAACAGTACTTGAAAGTGACTCAGAAATTCTTTCTTTCTCTTCTCTCATCCCTCACCCATACATGGTGCTCCACACAAACATAAACAAGGAGAAAACATATGTAGGGACAATGCATACACAGTAGAGGTAAAACGAAGTCATTAGTAAATCAGCAGAGGTATGGAGAAACACTGTTAATAAAGATATGCATCACCACATGCAGTTTACTACTGCATGTATGGTGAGAAGGGAAATGTCCTGTTTTAATTATTCCCTGAAGTGCTTTCAATAGCTCGAGAAAACTAATTTTTTCAGCAAATCAAAGGTGTTCTTTAAAAATACATCAACATCTTAATTTTTACAAATATTAAAGTAAAATTCAGTCTGAATAAAATCACATTTTTCTGGGAGAAAAGAGGGGGTAATCTTATATTTTTGTAAAAATTAGTTTAGTTTAGGTATAAATGGCTTTATAGAGGAGGACTTGCTTTTTTGCAAATTTTATTAAAGTAGTAACTGTAAGTATAACATATAAAAGTAAAAGTCAATTTGCAAGAACTTAACAGCCTGTACCTCTAAAAAGAAAATATGGATGCTTTTTGTGCAGGTTCCTGACTCTTTAATTTAATGTTTTCCAAGGGTCTTTATATAAGTACAGAAAAATTCCTTTAAAAATTTACAAGTTTCAAAAGGAATACCTGGAATATTTGCAGCAAATAAATGTACATATTTATCTTGTGCTATAAATGTGAAAAGCAATAGGCTATTTAATGTAAAAGCTGTGTACTTTCTCACCAGTTTAATGAATCTCATTCAATTGTGCATATGTATATGTATGCATTCATCCATATATCTATTCATCGTTCTATCTGTCCATATACGCATTCAACCATTCAAAATCTATTTAATAGCTTTTTCCAGGTTCCACAAAAAATGTATTTAAATCTGAGAGACAGGCATAATTAAATTATTCCAGCAGATATTATACAGCATATCTCTTGAAAATGTAATATTTCCCTCAGCAAGTGATTTATATTTGGCCACTAAAATTTTCATCAAACCTATCTACAAATTTCTGCTTCCACTATCACTATTCTCCACTAAGGTGCCAACAGCTCTCTCCAATAACATCCAAATAATTTGTCTTTCTATTAATGTTTTTCAAGCTTCTGTCTCAGTGCCCATTCATTCTCTATCTACATTCTTAATCCCATTCTCAGCAAAGCAGCAAGAGTAGTAAACATAAGATTTGATTCTTTATGTCACTCTTCTACATAAAACCATTCATTGCATTTCTGTTGTACATTTTTGCACTTACTAAACCCATAACAGTTTCTTGTAGCTGAACTTTATTGAATGAGTTCGCATTCTTTTTAAAGGTAGAAACTTTTATTTGGTTAGTAACTGTCTTGTAAGTCATTCTGCTATAACAAGTGCCTTGTGTAATCTAATATTCATTTTAAATACTCAACCTTCACATGTTGATTGAATAAAAGGAATATATAAGATCAATATTATTATTTTCAATTTATATCCCTGAAAATATATACCAGAAAAAGTGGATTAAGACAAAACTAAAAGTTGATTTGTATGATTGGAAGATATTCAGATGAAGATTCAAATAGATTCATAAATATGCAAATGAAGCTCGTAGGAGAAATATTTACCTTACTCTTCCCATGGGCCCAAATGATAAAACACAGAGAAAACAGGAAGTAGACCTAAACTCTAAACAAATGACTACAATATTATGCCATCTACAAGGCAAATAGAAACAGGGAAATTTAAATGAAGATTAAACATAAAAATTCAGGAAAGAAGAGGAAAACCAAATAGAAAGAAACACTGGATTTTTTAAAGATGTGAATAATTAATTGTGACAAATGTTAATGAATGTCATCCAGCTAATACATACCTACATCTGTGGAACTCATAGCATGAAAGCCATAATGATTTTGCTATGAACAACCTAATCAGATGGATGGGAAAGAGACTGCGCATAGGAAAAGAAGAGGAGATAAGGTTTTGTTACTATCTTTTATGAGAAATACTGCGGTATGCTATTGGAATGATGCAACTGAAGAGAGGCAAGTGTTGAGTCTGGGGAGTTTAAATATTCAAAAGAATGAAGAACTTTTCATTATGATGCCTTTCCCAGCCTTTTGGAGTCCCACTGGCAGGTGCTCATGAGTAAGACACCTGTCCAGAGCAGATCCTGCTCAGGACCAACTGGAGGAGGTTCCCTGCCTGGAGCAGTCCCTGACTATCTGACACCCATCTTGCCTGTCAGGGTCTTTTTTAGTTCAGGCCAGCAGACATCCAGGACACAATTGGTAAAACCCACATCAGGAGCAGCCCCTGTTCAGGACCAACCAGAAGAGGATTCCTGCCTACCTGAGATACCTTGTACCTAACTTTGCCTCTTTTGGTCTCAGCTGGCAGATGCTCAGGAAATAGCTAGTAGGACCCACTTCTGGCACAAACCCTGCCCAGCTGAAGGAATGGCCCTGTCCTCTACTTGTCCAGGCCCCTGAACATGCCCAGTACAGACTGACTGGAGGGGCAACTCTGCCTGGAATAGCCCCTGGCCCAGGCCCATACTGATCTTGACCTGGCAAGTTCCAAGGACAATTCAGGTTCAGATTTACAATCTTGAACCTGGATTCAAAAGGTGGAGCAAAATGAGGAACCAGATAGAAGCAGCATCTAGAAGATGATCATCAAAGAAGTGGTGGCTGATCCATCACTTTGCCTTTCAAGGAAAATCCACCTGGAGAATTGCCTACCTTCCCCACAGGAAATCTCAATTAAGAGATCCAGAAGAAGCTCTTAAAAATGAAGAATCAAACTAGAATAGGTTCCACATCAAACCCACAACAATCCTGAAAAGGATTCCATGGATAGGGACTGAGATGAACACCTTGAAAATACCATCAATGATATGATTACTAAAAGGATCAATGAGCTAAAAGAAGATATAATATAGGGACTAAGTGAGAAAACTCAAGAGATGAAAAACTCTATTATCAAAGAAATAGACATACTAAAAAAGAAAGCAACAGAGCTAAAATATGCAATCAATGATATGACAGGAACCATGGAAAAAATAATAATATACTAACTTTAATATAAAATATAACCTCAGCTCTTTAATAAAAAAAAATCTGACAATGAGACTGGCTGAGCAAGTTTGAGTGTACAGATGACCGAAGAGAAAAAAACTCAAGGAACACAAACAGAATTATAAAAAATTCTGGGATGAAATAAGAAGAAATAACCTAAAAGTAATTAGGATACAGGAAGAAATTGAAACAGAAACAAATGGGATAAGAAACATTCTCAATGAAATAGTTAAAGAAAATTTTTCTCATATAAAAATAAAGTCATATACGCTCATCCAGGAAGATTATAGGACACACAATAGGCCTAATCAAATGAGAAGCTCATGAAGACACATCATATTCAAAATTTACAACAGGGAAATCAAGGAAAGAATATTGAAAGTGCCAATGGAGAAACTCCAAATCATATTCAGAGGCAAACCAATAAGAATCACATCTGACATTTCAGCTCAGACACTAGAAGCAAGAAGATAATGGAAGGAGATCTTTCAACTTCTGAATAAACACAACATGCAGTCAAAAATACTACATACGGCAAAACTCAGCTTCAAATTTGAGGAGGAAATAAGATATTTTCATGATAAGAAAAAACTTGCAGCATTCGAAAACAGAAAAACAGTATTACAAATAATCCTCAAAGATAAATTCCAGATAGAGGAAAAAGCAAACATTCCTCAAAAACCACAAACAGAGAAAAGTCAATAAAGGTACATGCTATCAAAAGACAAGCAAGACAGCACAGAACTTACTAATAAAACACAATGACTATGAAACACAACCACATAAATATTCTGAATATAAATGGTTTAAACGTACCTATCAAAAGACACACACTAGCACATTGGAACAAAAAACAAAATCCAACAGTATGTTGCGTAGAGGAAATCCACCTTATAGCCAATGACACCCACAGATTAAGGGTGAAAGGATGGGAAAAAAGTCTACCAGGCGTACAGCCTAAGAAAGCAAGCTGGAGTTGCAATTCTTATATCTGACAAAGCAGAATTCAAACTTAAGTTAATCAGAAGAGATAAAGGCCATTACATCCTACTAAATTGAACAATGCAACAGGAATATGTAACTATAGTAAACATGTACTATTCAAACCCCAATGCCCCCAATTATGTGAAATAAATATTCCAAAGCATAAAACCACTTGTGGACCTTAACATGATAGTACTGGGAGATTTTAGCACTCCTCTATCACCAATAGAAAGATCATTGAAGCAAAAAATAATAAAAAGATCTGAAGTCTAAGCAACACCATACATCAAACAGGCCTAAGATACATCTACAGAATATTCCATCCCAAATTGGCAGAGTGTACCTTCTTCTCAGCAGCACCTGGATCTTCTCAAAAATAGATCACATTGTAGTCCACAAAGGATATCACAGCAAATATTAAAGAAGTAGGTATTATTCCACATATTCTATCAGACTATGATGCCATGATCCAAATAATTAAAAACAAAAACCATAGCAGAAAACACACATATACATGGAGATTAAATAACACCCCATTAAATGAAGAATGAATCCAAGAAGATGTGAGAACAGAAATTAAGGAATTCTTGGAAGAGAATGAGAATGAAAACACAACACATCAAAACCTCTGGAAATGCATGAGTGTCCACATTAAGAATCAGGAGAGATCCCAAACAAATAAGCTTAAGCTCCAACTCAAATCTCTACAAAAGGAAGAACAGTCTAATCCCAAAGCCAGCAGAAGAAAGGAGATAATCAAGATCAAGACTGAAATCAATGAAATTGAGAACAACAACAACAACAAAATAACAGGAATGTATAAAACAAAAGAGTAGTTTTTTGAAATAAATAAATAAAATTGACAGGCCCATAGCTAATTTAACTAAAAGAAAGAACCAATGCAAATCAACAAAATCACCAATGAAAAGGGGGTGATCACTACTGATACCCTTGAAATTAAACGGATTATCAGAACATATTTTGATAAGCTTCACTCCTCTAAATCAGATAATCTGGATGATATGGACTAATTTCTAGACATACACAACATCCCCAAACTGATGCAAGATGAAATTGAAATCCTTAACAGCCCGATAACAGGCACCAAAATCCATACAGCAAATAAAAGTCATCCAAAGAACAGCCCAGGATCTGATAGATTCCCCACTGAATTTTACCACACCTTTGAAGAAGAGCTAACACTTCTCCTTAATAAGCTATTCCAAGAATTTGAAAAAGAATGAACTCTCACAAACACTTTTTATGAAGCAACCATAACTCTGATACCAAAACCCTGATATCAAAAAAAGAAAACTATAGACAATATCCCTCATGAACATAAACAAAAAATCTTTAATAAAGTTCTAGCAAACCACATTCAAGAACACATCAGGAAGATAATTCATCACGATCAAGTGGACTTCATTCCAGGTTCAGCATACACAAATAAATAAATGTGATTCATCACTTAAACAGAATTAAGGGCAAAAACCATATGATAATTTCAATAGATGCAGAAAAAGCCTTCTATTAAATACAGTACCCATTTATGCTCAAAACTTTAGAGAAAATAGGCATCAAAGGAAATTATCTTAACTTTGTGAAGTCCATATATGCCAAAACCTCAGTTAGTATAATACTAAATGGAGAAAAGTTGAAAGCATTTCCATTAAACTTAGCAATATATTCCTATCACATATAAAATTACATAGTCTTGTTAGAATTGTATATAAATACAGTGAATAGCTAGAATTAAAGCAATTGAATAAGTGTAATATATTCTACTTTGTACTAGATGCTATGGAATATTTACAAAAGAAATACACCCTGACCCCATTCATGAGCATCACGTAATCTGGTGACGAACTGGTTTGGTAGATAATCAATCAGACTTCAGGATTTTCAGGTATAAAATAAACACTTGAAATTCTAATACTCATCTCAAAGTCAACATTTTAAGATCATAACTCCTGTTTTCATTGGCTTCCAATAAGCTACACACAGAACGAACGCCACTCTGGTTAAAGGTAGTTCCATTCTTTCAGTTTTCTGGTCATGCTACTTGGAGTCTTCTTTAATTGCTGCCTTTTCTCATGCTTCTTAGTAAAACCTCCAGAAAAATTCTGATGACTTTTAAAATACTTTCATAACCTGATTATCATGACTTGTGCTAAAAGCAACAAATTAATTTCTCATAAACTTTATTCTAAATTATTGCAATAACTAATTGCTTCTTAGATATTTTCTTTTTTCCTAACTTTGGCCCACATTTTACTCTGAAATTCTATTATTCATTACCCAGATATCATACAGAATATGTATCTTAATACCTATGTGGGACATGTCATTCAAATCACATTAGAGCACCACAGGAATGGCCCCCTATGTCAAAAAGCAAGAATCCTCATTCATGCTAGAAGTACCTGGGTATCTTGACCCTCATTGCCTCCCTCCAGACCTGATCTCTTCTGCTTCTCAGCTGTTCACTGAGCTCCTAATGTTCTTCTAACACTAAGTGTACCCTTGCCCTATTGGCATTGTTCTTTTCTGGCTACAGCTACTGGGTTAACCTTGAACATACACTTTTAGTGTATGCTTGGCTAAATTATTTTTAAGCTTTGCTCAGTTCTCTTTTTCTCACATACATTATCCTAGACTACTTAAAATAACACTGCTGCAGGTGCCTATTACCCCTATTTTGTCTCGAATCTATCACTCTTAATTTCTTTTGTCATGCTCTTTTATTTACATTTGTCCTAATAACTGCTTGAAAAATGAAACAATTCCCATAATTCATCTCTCATTTATCAAGTGCAAATAAAGGAAACTGTAAATCTGTAATTGGAATTCTGGTAGTCAAAGCAACAAAGCTTATTATCACTTTATTACCTATATTACCATGAGTTATAGTTGGAGCAAAATATACGATCACACAGATTTCTGTCTGACCCAAGGAAGATTAATTCAAGCCAAGAATGGTAGTGTCTTTTTTATTTTATTAGTTGAATATGGATTTACAATTGAGGGGGGATCATTATCAAACAATCAAGAACAAATGTATATTCACATAGTTAGCCAAGGCTGATGCCATTCCATAGTTTCCCCGCTTGGGTTCCCCATGGTTCTGTGTTTCCCCCAAATGAACCCCTGTGTTAAATGGTCTTCTCATGGAGGTCACAGATCTCCTTCTGAGTTGATTCCCACATATTCCCTCTCTCCCTCCAACCTCCTAGATATCCTCCTAATCCCTTCCCCTCCCTCCATCCCCCATGTCTCCAGAAATCCTAGGCAAGCTTCCCCGTTTGTGTAAAAATTCATACATATTGAGGTTATTATTAGCTTAGCCATCTAACATACTGTTTCCAGTTGTATTCTAGCTTCCACAGATGAGAGAAAACATTCAGCCCTTGAGACTCTGAGATTGGGATACTTCATTAGCATATTTTTTCCATCTCTATCCATTTGGCTTCAAAAGCCATAATATCATTTTCTCTAATGGCCAAGTAGTATTCCATTGTATATATGTACCAAAGTTTTTTAATCCACTAGTCGAGTGAGGGAAATCTGGGTTGGTTCCATAGTCTACTATAGTAAATTGAACTGCTATAAACATTGATGAAGCCATATCTCTATCATATGCTAATTCTAACTCTTTGGGGAAAATACCGAGTGGGATAGCTTAGTCATAAAGTGGTTCTAGTTCTAATTTTTTGAGAGTCTCTACACTGCTTTCCAGAGTGGCTGAACCAGTTTGCAGTCCCACCAGCAGGGGGTCAGTGTTCCTCTTTTCTCACAGCCTAGCATCTGTCCTTGTTCATATTATTCATTTTTACCACTATAATAGGAGTAAGGTGGAATCTCATTGAAGTTTTGATTTGCATTTCTTTTATTGCTAATTATGAGGAGCATTTTCTCATATATTTATAGGCTTTCTGGACTTCCTCTGCTGAGAAATTTCTTTTTAGATCTGTAGCCCATTTATTGATTGGATTATTTGTGATTTTGTTGTTTAGTTTTTTTAGTTCTTTGTATATTCTGGATATTAGCCCTCTGTCCCAGGGGTAGCAGGCAAAGGTTTTCTCCCATTCTGTTGGATCTGTCTTGACCCTCTTGACTAATTCTTTAGCTGTGAAAAAGCTTTTTAGTTTAATTGCATCCCATTCATTTATACTTGATTTTACTGCTTGCACCATGGGAGTTTTGTTAAGGAAGGTGCCATAGATACCTATGTCCTAGTGTTGATCCTATTTCTTTTTCGAGTAAATTTAAAGTTGCTGGCTTAATATCCAGATCTTTGAACCATTTTTCTTCATTTTTTGTGCAAGGCAAAAGGTAAGGACCTAGCTTCAGTTGTCTACACATGAATGTCCAATTTGTCCAACAGGCTATCTTTCTTCCACACTATGTTTTTGTCCCCTTTATCAAGTATCAGATAGTTAATGATATGGGGGTTCCTCTCAGAATCTTATATTCTATTCCATTGGTCTTCAGTTCTATTTTGATACCAATATCATGCTGTTTTTGTTACTATGGCCTTGTAGTATAATTTCAGGTCAGGGATTGAGATACTCCCTACTTCTTCCTTCCTGCAGAGTAATATTTTGGCTAATCTGGGTCTCCTGTTATTCTATACGAACTTGAGAATTGCTTTTTCTATATTCGTGAAGAATGACATTGGTATCTTGAAGGGGATTGCATTAAATCTGTATAGGGCTTGGGTAGAATGGCCATTTTGATTATACTAATTCTGTATAATCATGAGCATGGAATGTTTTTCCATCTACTCAGGTCTTCTGCAGTATCTTTTTTTAGTGTTTGATAGTTTTTGTTGTAGAGGTCCTTAATATCCTTTGTAAGGTTGATGCCCAAGTATTTTATTTTTTTGGAGAAGATGGTGAATGGGAGAGATTTCCTTATTTCTTCTTCTGTGGATTTGTTGCTGGAGTAAAGGAAAGCTAGTGACTTACTGTTGTTGATCTTATAACCAGCCACTTTGCTGAAATCGCCTATAAGCGCTACAAGTTCTCTGGTCAAGCTTATTGGGTCTTCAAGGAATAGAATCATGTCATCAGCAAATAGAGATAACTTAACTTCCTCTTTTCCTATACGAATTCCTTTGATTCCTTGTCTTGCCTGATAGCTCTGGCAAGGGTTTCCAGGACTATATTGAACAAGAATGGTGAAAGTGGACAACCTTTTCTAGTACCTGAATTCAGTGAAAATGTTTTCAGTCTTTCTCCATTGAGCATAATGTTGGCTATGGTTCTGTCATAAATAGATCTAACATAGTTAAAGTATCTTCATTTGATCCCTATCTCCTCCAGGGTTTTGAGCATAAAGTGGTGTTGAATTTTATCAAAGGCCTTTTCTGCATCAATTGAGATGATTATATGATTTTTATTTTTAAATTCTGTTTAAGTGGTGAATTACATTTATTGATTTGCATATGTTGAACCAGCCCTGTTTTCCTGGAATGAAGCCCACTTGATCATGATGTATTATCTTTTTAATGTACTTTTGAATCTGATTAGGTAGAGTTTTTAAAGGATTTTTGCATCAATGTTCATCAGGGAAATTGGTCTGTAGTTTTCTTTTCCTGACATGTCTTTGTTGGATTTTGTTATCTGTGTAATATCTACTTCATACAAAGTGTTTGGGAGTGCTCCCACATTATAATATCTACTTCATACAAAGTGTTTGGGAGTGCTCCCACATTATCAATTTCATGAAAGAGCTATAGAGGATTGGTATTAACTATTCTGTAAAAGTTTGGTAGAATTCTGCCATATATCATCTGGCCTTGGTTTTTTTTTTTTGGAAGAGCTTTGAGTGCTGCTTTGATTTCACTATCTCTCAAAGACTGATTTAGATTTATCAATGTCCTCCTATGTTAATGTGGGGATGTCGTATGTTGCCAAGTATCTGTTCATATCTCCCAGATTATCAAACTTGATGTAGTATAAATTTTCAAAATAGGTTTTGATAATCTTCTGGATTTTGTTGAGTATGTGGTAATATCTCCATTTTTGTCTTTGATTTTTTTGATTTGCTTCACTTCATTTTTCCTTTTGGTGAGGTAAGCAAGGGGTCTGTTGATCCTGTTTATTTTTTCAAAGAACCAACTTTGTTTTGTTGATAATTTGTATTGTTTTTTGTTCTCAATTTTGTTGATTTCAGCTCTGATTTCGGTAATTTCCTCTTTTATTAGCTTTGGGATTGGATTGTTCCTCTTTTTGCAGGTGTTTGATTTGCAGCATAAGACTATTTATTTGGGCTCTTTCTAGATTTTTGATGTATGCACTCAGTGCTATAAATTAACCTCTTAAAATGCCTTCATACTATCCCAGACATTTTGATATGTTTTTTCCTCATTCTCATTAATTTGCAAGAATTTCTTGATTTCTGCTCTCATTACCTCTTTTATCAGGATGGTAGTCTCATAAAATAAAAGATGAAATGGCTAAGATGGGTGGAATACGTGGAGGACAGTATGAGAGAGAAGGCACTATAGAGAGGAAGATTTCCAGAAACAACAAAGAAACTATCAGCAAGAGGCTACATTCCTAACTCAATAAGCCTTTGCTATTTCCTGAATTTAAAAAATCTTTCCTTGTTCTAACTTCTGTAAAAGTGTATATTTCCTGTACAAATAAAAAATCATAATAGTCACATGATAATAATTTGTATTATACATATTAGTTCTAAGTTTTTACTTTCTTGATATTCTGTAAATTTTTGAGGGCAGAATATCATGTTTAGCTTTATATTTCTAGAAGAACAAATATTTGTTGAATAACAAAATTGATAAAAGAAAATAACTAGATGTAGGATGAATAAGCTGTTCATATTCTATTTGATCTTTTAAAGTAAATAAGATCATTTCAACTTCAATATTATTAATATATACTGTAGCATACTATGTTATGCTATGACTTTTAGTAGCACACAGCTATTGTAAAATTTTCTCTTGAAAGTATTAACACTATAATTTATGTTTACTATTTAATTAATTACCTTTAGTTATAATTTTTTAACAGTGAAAAGCTGGTACTGGCCATTTTCTTTACAATTAATTTTGTTATTAAGCTACTTTGAGTTATAATGCATGTTTTTTAAAGGGTAAAGACTAGTTTTGGGGTCTAAGCCTTGTAAGTTCTAAGCTTATGGATTGGATATCCTTAAAATATGAAGCAGAAGAAAAAGTTTTACTTAAAAAAAAGCTTTTTAGGGAGGAGCAGTGGCTTGGCAGTTATGGTGCTTGCCTGGCATGTGCAAGAACATGGGTTCAAACCCCAGCACAATGTACACAACTAAGTGTTGGAGCAACAAAAGCCATGTGAAAAAACTCAATAAAAACGATTCTCTGTCTCTCTCTCTGTCCTTCTATCTTAAAAAGAAAAGTTTTTAGTTTTAAATAAGAGCTATCCAAATTAAGTGATTTCTAAAATTAGATCATGTCTAGCATTTATTTTACTGTTTATGTATAACATATGATGATTACTTACTCAGAATGTAACTAACCTTCATGCAGTACCTTTGTTTAGTATTCACCCGAGGAAAATGACAATTCTAACAACTTGCAAAATGTGATGTTTCCTAGAACTCATTAAGGTTTCTTCACAAAAACCCGGACTATATTCCACAACTCTATAACATTTTTGACTATTTTATTTTATAGAAATCTATGATAATGAGTAAGAAGGAAGTACCTCTCCTGAGGTGAAAATGACTATCCCCTGGTTACTTGAAAATTGTTTTCAAATGGATTGGGCCTAAAGCCAATATTTAGTTATGAGATTTCACTTCAGATTCCAAGTTTCATTATCTTCTCAGTCTAATTGTCCCTAAGTTGTTGGTTTTTTTTTTTTATACTATGGTCTTCTTTTTTATACTATGTTTGCTATATCTTTAGCTAAAAACTGGATAGATGAAACTTTGCTTAATTATTTAAAAATAGATTTATGTGATAATTAAAACAAAAGCCCTACTTAAAGCATTTCCCTATTCTAATTCTAATTTAATTTAAAAATTAATAAGGATTATTTTCCAATTTAATTCTTCATATATGGTATTGTTCATTAACCAAAAAGTCCATATTTATTATTGAACCAAAAGGGAAAAACTTTTAATCATTTTATGTTATAATTTATTATAACATAAAATAATTTATTAAACTATTAACAGGATATGCACTCTTCTTTTTAAGAATATTGAATAATTCAGTTTAATATTGTCAGATAAAATATTATTAATTGAACTGAAATTTGTTTTTCTTAATTGCTACTACTTTTTATTTATTAAAGTTTAAATATGATTGTTGTAGTCTGAATAGTGTCTCCCAAAGATATTCACATACTAATCCATGAAAATTATGGATTAAATTTTATCTGGTCAAACACTGGATTAAGTTATTTTGGGAAGAGTATATTGTTTTTTCCAGGCCAACTTCAATTGGAATCACTTCATAAGAGGGAACAAGCCTCTTCATATGAGAGAGTATACACACAGACAAATGGCAATATGATAAGGGAAGCAGATTATAGTCCTTATGTGGGCACAAGCCAAAGAATGCTAGAAGACAAGGAAAAGATTCTCCCCCAGATGCATGAGAAAAATTAGGACTCTACCAATATCTTGATTTCACCCATCAAAACTAGGTTTAGACTTCTGGCTTCCAGAACTGGGAAATAATATATTTTATGTTTGTAGTACTTTGTTACAATATTCAAGACATATTATTAATACAATTCTATTCATACGATGTCTGTAGGAAAAAAATGAGATTCGTTTAGAGTAATGCATTTAGAACAACCATTCTGTATTTATTTGTTCAGTATTCAGGAAAATAAAAACTCCATATTTGCAGAAAATTTTCATCTTCGCCCTCTGTTCTATGCCTCATCTTTATTCTGCTTTTCTTAGTATAGTAATAGGCATTGACAAGGACAAGAATTTCCAGGGCCTGTCATTTCCCTTTTCAAAAACTCAGATGTTTTATTTTTCTTAGGAGAATAATGAATCAGGGCTGTGATAACTTCCATTCCCTTATCTTCTCTTTTCATAGTCCCTTACATTTTTTTCCCCTTTATGGTTGTATTCAAAGCTTGAGGTAATGATAAGCAGGATGGGGTGGGGGAACCTGGAATGAATATCATTCCACCAAATGGCCTACCTTCTGGCTAAATATGCATCAGAGTTCATCCGTGCTAGGTAATATTTGCATGTAAACTAGAATAAATTACTACTTTGTAACAACTCAAATCCTTTAATTTACTAATATACATTTCTATATTTTATAGAAAAGATTTATTTTAAGTACATAAATATTTACTAATGTGTGTTAGTTAGGTCATGGTGGATGGGGGCAAAGCATCAGGCAGCCTATGCCCTGAGGAGATGGTGGCAGCATCAGTGGCAGCTTGGGCAGCTTGCCCTCGAAAAGAACAACCAATCAGGACACTGGCAGACAAGCTCCAATGGTGTGTCTCAAACACCTGATGACTGATGGGTCCACCAGCCAATCTCAGAAAGGCCATCCTCATCAACTTCCTTCCTTTCCCCAAACTATAAAAGCAGCTGCCCAGCTGAGGTTGAGTGTGATTTTCCCCTGCTCGCCATTTTCTCCTGAAGGACACCTCCCCTACCAGCCCTCACTATGGTGGTGCAGGAGTAACAAATCCCAATAAACAACACCTGCATCTGAATTGCACCCGTGGTTTCTGATATTTCTTTTTCTTTTTCTTTTTACATTTGGTGCTTGAAACCCAGGAGGGTTTTGGGCCTCCCCAAGCTGGGTTGAGGTTCACCCTTCTCCCACAGACAAACCAGAAAGGTGCTGCACCTCTTTGACTCCCTTCAACAGGGGCCAACAGAAGTGGGGTAAGTTTCATTGCCTTCCCCTTAGCCTTGCAATATCACTCTCCATTCCAGGGGTCTGTCTGTTAAGTCACATGTGGAACAGATCTCCCCCCTCCCCATCTGTTCCTTTTGGGACCCCAGTGGACTCTGGAGATGTCTGTTCTATCTGGCTGTCCCACCCTTTCTGATCCAGGCCTATGCAGGCTGAGATGTCCCAGCTTTGGCCTGCAGCCTGCCTGTACATTCTTCAGGAGAGCACGATTAGAAGTTGGGACGCCTCCTTCTGCTCCCGTTCATCCCCTAGTGATACTGAGAGGGGATAGGAAATGCTAGTTCCTGTCTGTCCACATGTGCAGGCCTTTTGGGATTTGAACTCTTGCCCACCCCATTTTCTTCCTCTCCCTCCCGCCCTCTACCCGCTTACTCAGACCAGTCCTCTCTCCCACCTGTCTTTACATGACTTCTCAAATGGGCATGCTCTTTTACCCTACCTACTTTCTTTCCAAAAAGGCAATTTCCCCCTCCCACTGGCTGGTCTCTGATGGTGCTGCTGCTGACTCTGGTGCTACTGGGTGCCCCACATAGCTTACCACCAGGAGCTTTCCTGGCTCAGAGACCCCCCTCCCCTTGCATGGACTGCCATGCAGTCCCAGTTCACCCAGTATGCCATGCAGGACCTACATAAGACAGCTGGCATAGAGCCTGAAAGCCTGGATGAAAAAAAAAAAGTGTCACTTTTAAATCCAAACCACTGTACTGAAGTAACATTTAAGTTTCCAAAAGGAAGAAGAAAAGCAAAAAGAATCTGGGAGCTACAGCTGCTCCAGGTTCCAAGACTTTTGAAATGCTTAAGAGGACTGCATTCTTTTGCAAAGGTCTGTACTTCCCTCTCTTGCCTCAGTGAAGCTGCTTTCTGTTCCACACCCCCCTCCTGCAGCTACAGTGCATATAGCTATGACTCCTCCTCCTCCAACACCCCATTACCTCTATATATAGAACTATTTTTTCTTAGTGTTTTGCAGAAATACTACTTCTAACAGAAAAACCTGAATTAAGACTTATCATCACCTACAGGACAGATAAGATCTAATGCTGACTTCTACTTTTATTAAACAAAAGGGGTAACTGTAAAGCTGTAACATAGTATACCCACTGTAAGACTGGTGAAACTGCCTGGCTGGATGTTTAATACCAAAATCAAATTATCAAAGTTAAGATAGTGAAAACATTAAGGAAAATAGTCAAATGTTTTGGCCCTTGCCCTCTTTGGTCAGCCAAAACTCAGGGGACAATGAAACTTCTCTTCAGGCTTTGCAACTCTGTAACATGACCTCCTAATCAAGGGGATCAGGTGATGATAGAGAACAGAAAGCCAACCAGTGAACATTCTGCAGAGGATGATCATTCATGGACAGTGTCCCTGATGCTTCCAAGTGAAGTCACATGTGGTTAGCAAGACCCTGGTGTATCCTGGCAGATAGCACAACTGGTAAAAGAGCCAAGAGGCTTTTCACAAGTTCCTCAGGAGTGGCCCTGACAGTCTCAACTGACTTTTAGCAATAAATAGGAGCAAGATCAATTTTGATCAAGTTGGTCTTAAACACCTGGCAGGAAAGTATACATGTCCTACATGGACATTTACCAACAAAGGCAATGGCTTTTTCTCCTAAATGCCACATTTAGCAGGGGTTCCCTTAATCTGATTTTCTCAGAATTCCCTCCCTAGAACAGCAACTCCAAGAAGCAATGGAATCATCTGGTGCCTCCCTGGCCTCACTACAAAGATAAATAACATCTATTGCCTAAGTTTTCTTCCAGAACCGCTGAACACTAGATCTCCTGATGTAGGACAAAGGCTGCTACCTCAATGAATTTGGACTGATGGATAAGAACATCAGAACTCTCAGACATCTGAATGAAAGGCTTAAGGAGCAACAATCAAATGACCGTTGGCCAGGATGGCTAAACTTCACTCTTGTCACCTGGCTGAACCCCATCGTTACACCCGTATTAGTGATAAGATTCCTTCTGATGACTGCACCCTGTCTCCTCAGGTTCGTCTGAAACCACATAAGTGAGGTTGCTGAAGTAACATACAACCAAAGGCTCTTGCACCCTTACAGCCGCCTCCCCACCTAACCAACACCTGAACCTTTCCCTCCCCACGATGCCCCATAAACAGCAGGAAGTAGCCAGATGGAAATGTACGCCATATATCACCAAAAATGTTGGGATGTTAGGTCAATGGTGGCTGGGGCCAGGGCATCTTGCCCGTGAAAAGAACAACTAATCAAGGCACTGGCAGACAAGCTCCAATGGCCTCTTGCAAACACCTAATGATTGATGGGTCCACCAGCCAATCTCAGAAAGGCCATCCCCATCAACTTCCTTCCTTTCCCCAAACTATAAAAGCAGCTGTCCAGCGGAGGTTGAGTGCCATTTTCCCCTGCTTGCCATTTTCTCCTGCACGTCACTTCCCCTGCCTTCACTCACTGTGGCGGTGCAGGTGAATTTGGCCCAGGAGTCGCAAATCCCAATAAACAACACCTGCATCTGAATTACACCCATGGTTTCCGATTTTTTTTTTAACAATGTGTTTTTTGTTTTAGTCACTATTTTCTTTTCTTTCTTTCTTTCTTTTAACAGAACAGCAAAACAATGACTCAGATACCTGCTGTTGGGTATTGTTTGGAAAAGCCTTACTTCAATCTCAGAATGATGACCAGTCAATAAGGAAAAACAATGCTAATAGTTACAAGTTCTGTATTTCTTCTACTTGTTGAAGTTCTGGAGATTTTCTGCCTGCACTTAAAATAGGTAGCTTTAATCTCTATATGTAGCTGCTGTTTGCCATGTGCAGCCAAATACATCAAAATCTCTTATTGAGATTCAGGATTATTCTAAAATGAAAGTAGAGAAAATGCTGGCCAGAGTTCTATCCAAATAATTACTCAAATATTTACAAACTGTTTTATATGACCTTACTCACATGGTAAAAGGTTCTGGTATTTAAATGTTTCCTGATACACCCAATTATCCCATAGTTTGATATTCTGTTTCTCTTCCCTGGACACCACTGATTTACTCATGAATGATTCTCTGCATCAGAATGAGCCAAAGGGAGCTTTGAAATAAATGTTTTTGCTAACCTGGTTATATTATAGTTGAAATTTCTATCAACAAATTATTACTCTTGCTGATCTCATGAGTGAGGCATATTTTTTAAGATGAAATATGAAGGTTTCATATAATATTACTATTTTGCTCTGAATTTTATTTTAGTAGACAATCATTACATAAGTATATCCATTTTTTAATATTTATTCATCAAGATAGCTGAAATAGGTTTGATCTTATGATAGCACAGTTGTTTTTGCTTGATGTATTCACAGATTTAGCTCACATGTTCAGAATCCAATTGTATTAGTGTAGTAAAAATCTGAAATTAAGCATATTTGACATTGAAAAAGTTAGAGCTTTCTCTCTTTGGATGATTTGATGTAATCATCGTTAGTAGTTATGGTGGTGATCAATATACTAAATTGAGAAAACAGAACAAAGAAATTCTTACACATAATATTCCATGTTACTGTTCAAGTAGTCATTTTCAAGTTTGTTAAAATATTGACTACCAACTTAATGAAATCCTTTCTGAAGTAGAAAAAAAAACAGGGTGGGAATATGGCTCAGTGGCTAAGAACTCTGCATTCAATTCCTGATAACACAGGGTGGAGGATACTGACCATCACAGTTTTCCAATTCAAATGACTAGTCTTCAGTAGAAAGTTTTCAGAATAGTAAAATTATTTCCTAAATCAAATTCCACATTCTCTTTAATCATATTTTATAAAAGTGGTTTATATCTCTAAATCCAAATTTGTGTCTTTCTCTTCACTAACTTATATGTATCTTTTTTAGTATATTGAATTAGCCTCCTTTTTTGTTAAGAGAGAGAGAGAGTGAAAGAGAAAGAGAGAATCAATTTTATTTAGTTTTTCATGTGGCCTTCCTTGCTTTGACACTTAGTTGTGTAAGTGGTGCTGGGGTTCAAATGTGCAACCTCGCACATGCACCATCCCTGCTAAGCCACCTCTCCAGCCCCCTCAACAAGCCTTTTAGTTGTCCCTTTCAATGACATTGTGGTAATTTCAGCAGATTGAGTAACACATTTATATAATATGAACTATGCAAATGAGGGAGTTGAGAGGTCCAATTTATAAATTCCTTTATAAAACTTTGATGGAGAACAAAGAAGTAGACAAAGAATATGAAGAGGGATGTGGAAAATGCAGAAAAAGAGAAATATAAATTGATGTGACCACTAGTTACTAACCACAGTTATTATGTCTGATGTTAAATCTGTCACCAGGATAATTTTTGAATGATGCATGTAGTTAATTTTCTTTCCACTTTTTCTTTCTCTTCTGCCACATTGACTTATTTTATTACTGGCATTATACAGATTTGTAGGTGCAAATTACTTAGAAAATATTTGGTTCAATCACTTATTCTTTCATAGATGGGAAAATGAAAAATCAAGTAGCCAGCTCCCAATCTCTTAGCTAGCACAACAGTGAAGAGAATCCCATATTTTTACCCCCTCACCAAAAGCTTTCTATTACCCTGGAGTTTATTCCATTTACTATTTGTATGTGTGTGTGTGTGTGCGCGCCTACCCACCCACCCCTTCCCTTAGGCGATAGTCACAGGACAGCAGTGTATCTTGAAGACGGACAGAGCAAGATGGATTTGTAAGTAAGTAGTTAGGGAGGCGAAATCTCTGGGTGCTGCAACACTTTATTGCTACGAAGGCCAGGCATTTGATTGTGTTGAGATGACATTTAGCATTTCCTTGAAACAATGTGTGCTTTTGTGTATTCAGTTTTATTATAGTCATAAATCATAAGGTCCAGAAAGGAAGGAAGATTCCATTTCCCCAGTTTGCTTTCTTTCCCTTAAGAAAGGATCATGATTCAAAAGTCTTTTATATCTTACTGCAATGCTCATAAAGGAAATTTTAGATTATATATTTTATCTACCATGTCTTACTCAGAGCTACACAACAATTATCTCAGGCTCAGTTTAAGGGACGATATTTGCTCTCTTACTTATATTACACAGATCTTCATAAAGAAGGCAAATGGCGAATCTGAGTAAAAATCCTTACTGCTCTACATTTGCTAAGGAGTGCATTACTCACTTTTTTTTTTAAAAAACAAACTGAAGATCAAAGCTAGAAGCTCAAGCAAAAGTTCTTATGAAGGGCTATTGTTCACAATTTTAAAAATGTCATTCTTAAGTTGTTTACTATAATCTTCAAAACTGATGAAAACAATATTTGGTTTGGTATTATTTTCCTCCTCAAAAATAAATAACGATATAACAATTAGTAACACAATTATAATAGCAATAACAAATTATCTATCTTATAATAGCAATGGCAAGTTTATCTGTCTATCATCATTTCCTTTGTTACATTTCATTTACAATGCAATGAACTCATGGTATAATCTCCATTTCATTGATAGAAACACTGAAGTACTGACAAGTCAAATGACTTTTACAAAGTCATACAATAAAATTCATTGTTATAGCCTAATTCATTATATATATGAATTAATTCAATTTCCTTTCATTTTATCTAAACTACAAAAAGATTTATAGTAATTAATCTTCTGAAACATATTTTTACTTCTGAATATAAAATTTTAATTAATTATACCAGCCTAATGACACTTCCTAACATTAAAGACCTACAGGAAGCTTTTAACACTTCTAAAATACTCTTTAATTCAAATGTCTATTTAAAACATACTATTATGAATTTACCGTAATTAATTTAAAAATAAAAATATATTTGTGTTCTAACATTCATTGTGACATTTCTTATAATAGAAAATCTTGAAACATGTATTCATTATTAGAGTAATTAATTATGACATAGCTATATGTGCTGTATATAGGATATTATATAGCCAGTAGAACAGCAGTTTTGAGAAATAGTAATATTATAGGTATTTTAGTGAAATAAGGACACTGAGTGGATAAATATTGAATAAAATAAATTTTGCATGCAACATGATCTTTACTATAGAAGCAACTGTGTGCATAGCCAGAGAAAAATAATAGATAGATATATGCCAAAGAAGCTGAGAGTGGCAATCTCTAGGAAATGGGATCATGGAAGTTTTTGTGTATAGATTTATAGTTCTCTTTATTTTTCTATTCCATCTTATATGCATAATGGTGATATTCACTTAAAATGTCATTTATTCTTTGCCTATTTTAAGCAGACTTGTTACTTTATTTCTGAACAAATAAGATTTTAGATGCAATGAAACTTCATTCAAAATGTATTTATCTTATACTCAGGAGACTTAGTTTCTGATATATAGCAATTGTATGAAATTGAAGTTTCTTTAGAAAATAATATTTAGGATCAACTCCAGATCTAACGTTTAAATAAAATTGATCTAAATTATCAACTAAAAACTAAATGCTTAAATAAAATTGATCTATTATTATCACCTACATAAAGTAGAAATCCCAATTTTGATTTAAAAAGTTTTGGAAAGCTTATAAAATGTTACAGGTTTTTCTCTGATATAGAATATTTAAAATATAAAAAAGAAATAATGGGAATGCTGATTGATTATACAATATATGACTTACAAATATTTCTTCACTTTTGAAACAAAGGATGTCATATGAATGAAAATTCCCGTAGGCAGTTTGAGGTTTGTTAGTCATGGTTTCGGGTGTAATTCAGAATAGTTGTTCATTCACTTTTATCTATTAAACTGTCTGAGATTAATGGTGTAAGAATGCTTCTGAAGAATATCAACATACAGTTACTTAGACAATATGCAAATATACTACATTTAATGGTGACTATTATATTTTAGAAAGATTTTTGAAAAAATTTGTATAACTTATAATAAATGAATGTTATTCTCCAAATAATGATATTAAACTGAAATTTCACTTCTTGGAACATTCTAGCTAATTAAAATTTTCCTAAACTTGTATAAGGCACATGACTTACAAAGTAGAAAACCATTCCATACTTATTTTTTTCTTGCTATCTTATCTGGTAAAATTGTTCAGATATTTAGATGTAATGATTTGAATAGGTTGATAACTGATTAAACGCAGATACCGTAGCAAAATTTCTCACAAATTATTTAAGTATGCTTTTTGTATGGGTAAGGCATAATTGACATGGTGAAGATTTGTGAATTGTCTTGCTTTACTCTTCTCCTCTTTTTCCTTTACAAATTTGATCATCCACTGGTTACAAACATAATTATCATTGATAATATTAATACCTACATGAGAGAGATGAACACATTAGTCTGGCTGTATAACAGGAGAAAACGTCTAGTTCCATACTTCTTCATTAGCTATTTGGAGTTAAAAAATTAAAAAAAGGTAATTTACTGATGTTTTGATGATTTAACCCCAGGTGCAATTAAGACAGATAGAAAGCTTACTGGCCTTTGAAAGTATGAAGAAAATCATTTTGAATAACTTTGTGATTAAATCACATACAAGGAACATCTGAGAGTATTTGTAACATAGTATCTACCCCATATGTAGTTATTCAAGAGTGCCATATAGTACATTGTTGGCCCCAATAAAGTGTGTGCCTTTGAAGGATGGAAACGTTGTTGTTCTTTATAATCTCAATGCATATCACAATGGCAAGTGATGATTTATTAATACTTGTTGAATAAAGAATCAGTAGAATATTTGCAATTGACATTGATTAGATGCATTTTAATTTTCAGAGGATTTAAAAAATATATAACCCCAAATTTTAATTGGATACTTAAGGCTGCAATGCTATCTAATATGCAACAGTTTTTCTTTTATGATACTCATTTATTTATAATATAATCTCATACTTGGGCTCCAAGGTCAGGATTATTGTAAACCAGGTAGAATGTATAAACAACAACAACAAAAATTCCACTGTATACTGTAGAGAATATTATTTTTTACTATAGAATAAAATATAAATCTATGAAAACTCATGAAAACCTCTCGATTGAAATCTTTTTATTTTCAATGAAAAAATATTCATTTGAACCCAGCCAGGTGCACTTTCTGTCCACTGAAACGGTATTAATTACATAATACAGCTTCTTACCTAATCATAACAAATAAATATTCTTTTTTTTTAAAGAGAGAGGGACAGTGAGAGATAGAAAGAGAGAGAGAGAAATTTTATTTAGTTTTACATTTGACCTTTGTTGCTCCAAGACTTTGTTGTGTACATGGTGCTGGGGTTTGAACTTGTGTACTCACGCATGCCAGGCAAGCCCTGTAACCACAGAGCCACTGCTCCAGCCCCAAATAAATAATCTTTTAAGGTAAAAATTACTTAGGAAGAATAAAGCCCAGAAATATGCTGGATACCTCGAAATAGGAGCAGTGAGTCAGGCTTACATTTAGCCTGCATTTTTTACAAAGAAAAAAGAATAATATTGAGGGAATTATTTAGACAATTTTGTAAAAAAAAAAAAAAAAAGAAAGAAAAAAGAAAAAGACCTTCTGGTTATAGTATCTGGATCTGGGCTGCTTTATTTTTGAACAAGGTTTGTTTTTAAACAATATCCTGTGTAACCCACATGAACTATATAAGTGCTCTGGTTTTCTAGCAGTCTTCATTACTACTGACACAGCCGTATACGGTAAATACTAAAGTTGACTTTTGGTTTTAGTATAGGCACAGGAAAATGAATTGGACCAAACAGGTTCTGTAATTGCTTCCTAATATGTTTATTCCTCTAATTATGCAGCAAATGTTTACTAAATGTCTATTGTAAGCAAGAAGCAGAACCTGATTTATTCTGCTGAAATTAGCATCAACTTCATTGACTAAATTTTTAATTCTGAACTTTGCTGTGCGTTGTAATTACTTAGATGAGCAAAACTGGAATCCTTCAGATCTTCATAGGGAAAATTCAGGTCACAAAATATAAGCATAGGAAAAAAGATATGGACATTCCATACATCAATAATGATGTAAAACTGACCAAATGGTGGTAAAATCATCAAGGTATGGCAAACATTGTAAATAAACTGCAGAAATTGTCATTGTTGGTAGTGTTGCAATATTCATATAGGAATAGTTTGTATTACTTCTCTAGTATTCTTAAGGACATAAATGATTTAAAAAAATCTATATGGTCTGTTTTTCAGTCACTCTTATTTTAATTAATAAGTAATATTAACAATTATTTCATTTGATTGCTGTTTATAGCTGATTTTTAAAAAAGAAAACAAAAATCTCTTGCTATGGTTTAGTTATTTATAAAATTTGTATTTTATTTCCTTTGTATGAAGTCAGATCATGAAAAAAATGTCTATTAGAACTCACAAACCATTGCTTCTTTAAGTCTAATATTAATGTTTAACTAGGTCATTTACCTTCTGTTGAAATTTTTGGTTTCTCTATTAACAAAAATCACATGATTCTATACTAGGAACTGAACAAAAGAATAACAGAAGATCGTGATGGTGTTTAGTTTAATCATACCATTTTATTTTTAGGTGATTTAATGAACAAGACAGTTTAAATGGCTTGTCCAATATCACTAAGATAGCTCAGATTAGAGACAGGACTTTTTTTCTAATTCCAAATTCCTACTCTATATCACATTTAATATGGTCATTTTTATGGGTGAAACTACTGCCTGACCTGGGATATTTGGGTGGCTCTGTTACTAGCTCTTCCACATGTCATTAGCATTTATCTCCATTGTGTCAAAACAATAGAGAATCAGGCATTAGGCATGCTGAGCATTTGTTTGACTGAATTTTACCAAGAAGAGGTAAATGTAAAAATTGATATTTAGGGGCTTTACCTGAAAAAAGACATTTTGAAGAGAGGTTATAAAATTTCTCAACTAGAACTTTATATCAGATGAGAGGTGGTTGGGGTTCTAATATTTTAACTACATCTTTCAAAAGAGGAAAACTAATATATATAAATAGATAAAGTAATTGATTATTATGTATCAATGAAATCATGATTGATTTTTTTTCTGTTTTTAGGGCATATATTTTTTATGTGAAGCCTGGAGGATTTTTCAGACTGTATGAAAAACTTGCCGAGACTGAGAAAATACCCAGGCAAGGATCCCTGACTATTTTTGAATAGCTTTTACTGTTTAATATTGAAAAAAAATGTAATTTTTTTCCTTTGCAATTTCTTTGTTATTTAATTATTTGTAATTTCTGTGTTTCAACTGCAGTTAGACACCTATATTAAGGGACATATACTTTAAAACATTATTATTATACCCACAATACAAGCATACATGCACAACCAATTCTTTTTGGTCCCTTCCATCATTTTCAAAGTTTCCTGATCACATTTGTTCACTCTGCTTTAAACCATCTGATCCAATACATTCTGGAGTATTATCAAAGCTTAGGCGACAATTAGTACAGAAAGGATGTGTTGATTCCCTTCAGAACTTCATATTTCTATTTTCTATTTAAGAGATACACAGATGATAGAGACACCGTTAGGGCTTTGCTTCCATCTTGATATATATAGCTTTTAGTGAAAAACTCATGAATCAACAAGTAAACAAAACTACCCAATCAGACAAAACATCACAACAAAAACATTGCACACTCATCTGAATATGTAGGTGAACTAATACAAATGTATTACCCCTGTTCAACTTCATTACTGGGCTTAAAAACACTAATTTAAAAGTCTAGAGCTTAGTGAGGCATGGTGGTGACATCTGTAATCCCAGGGACTCAAAAAGTGAGCAGGAAGATGGCAAGTTTCAGGCCAGCTTCACCATCTTAGTGAGGCCCTGTTTCAAAACAAAATATAAGGGCTGGAGTGGCGGTTATGGTGCATCAGTTCAAACCCCATCACCATGCACACAACAAAGTGTCAGAGGAATGAAATTGTAATCATGATATCTTGGGCAGATATATAGGAAGTTTTTCTTTCCTGACACATCTCCAATAATCTTCACAAACTGTAAGAGCCGAATTACTTGAAGTAGACATCATAATTGCTGTGGTACAAGTGTTGCGACTACTTTCAAACTATTAAGTGTGGTACTTTCATGACCTTCATTGCTTTTCGCCCTTATGATTTAGGTTAATTGACTAGGATGTAGCTTCTTTACTTGCTTTAATCATGCAACAAATGTTTATCAAAGATGTGCATAATGAAAAGTAAACTGGGTGAATCAAACACATATTTTCAGCATTTTCCCTGCAGGAATTTTTATTCTGTTTGTATATTTGATATCTACATATGAAAAATTAAATAACAGGATAAGGAAATTACATGCCAGTTGTCACAGGAACTCTGTGATTAAGCTTCAACTTAAGATAAAATGTTGGTTAGTTTTCTTAATTGCTACAAAAGTATATCAATGTCTTAGTGTGTTCATGGTCCTTGACTATACCCTAGTAAGTCCAAGAATAAGCACTCAAGGTCTTGTCATAGAATGTTCCTGAGCAATCTTATCACATAATAGTTCAAAGATGTACTATTTGTAGAAACATTTCAGATACATATTCCTATGGTCTTTTTCAAGTCTCTCCACTATAATAGCATATATTTCACTGGCTTAGAGAATCTTGTTCGTGAGTTACAGTTTAAAGAGATGTGCCTTTATCTAAGAGCACTATAAAGAATGAGCACAAAAACTCACTATTGTATTACCCATAGAATGTTATTCAGGAATATGTTCATGATATTTCTCAGTTTTTCATTTATTAAGCAAACAAAAGTGAAATAGTTTAGACTAATATCACAAAAATCTATGCTTTCACTGAGAATCAAGTATGTTTCCTTTTTTCCAATATCGTCATAATGAGCACTGTCCTATTCTATTTGTTGTCAAAATATTAAATTCACAATTTTAAGCTTACGTAAGTAACCAGGCTAATTAAAACGCTACATGAAATGCAGTATGGTAAAAAGAGAAGGAAAGATACAAGGAAAGCAAGGAGGAACGAAAGTGAAGAAGGAAAAATAAATATCTGATATCTCTTTGGTCCCTAATACTAACATCTGACCTTCAGTATTCCAAGTTCAGTTTGAAAATTTTTCTCTGCTTCTGCATTGGCAATCATTTTTTCATACAGTAACTGAATTTTGAAGAATTAGACTCTGATCTATTGTATTTTTCAATAGTTAACAACAGTTAACTTAATTTACCTACTTATACCTAAATTACACACAAAATAATTATAGAAGGCCAATAACTGGGAAAATTGTTCAAGATATGATGAAATTTCTACTTGATTACAATTGATATGAAAGCATGCCTAAGGTTAAGCATATAAGTCAATAATTATCAATGATGCCAGCTCCGTATGATTAATATGGTGAGAAATCACTGGAGCAAGAGGAATACAGAATAGATGATGGAGAGTTTTCTCCATCCTCCAGCAAATTTGAACTGATTTAAATACCAGTATAAAAATATAAAAATAATTTTTTTAAGAAATGTGTTTCATTATCACATTTTTGTGGAGTTTCATTCTAGGAAAGGATAGGAATCCAGTTCTTATTGAGTGCTAAGTGGATTCAGTTCTCTGTAGAGTTTTGGTTACAATCTCATTAGGAAACTAATAGATTTCTTTATTTTAAAAATATGGAAACTATGATGAAGGCATTTTTCTCAAGTCATACAATAGTTAATGGCAGTGAACAAGATTCTAAGGCAAGTTTATGTGATTAAAAATCCATGCTGTTTCCTGCTTAATGTCCTACATCCTTGTTATTGAAAATATGTATTGCGTTCTCTTAGCAATGACATCAGACTATTTCTTTACTCATTGACTCATTATTTCAAGAGAAAATGTTTTACCTCCAATCATTGATTCATTCATTCTTTTAAGAAGGAACTTCTGGGTGTCTCTTACGTTCTATGTACTGAGCTGGGTGCTTGGAATTCAAAATGAATGCTCTTGTTTCATCATGGAGACATTAGTCACAGCAGTTGGCCTAATTCTGACTTGAGTGATTCCATTTTCACATGCTCAAATCTTTCTTATCTGGAAGGGAAGTGATTAAACATAACAATTTCAGATTCTGTTTTTGCAGCAATCCACTGTTGTGCATCCTCTCAGAGATGCATCCACTTCAGAAAAAATGAACTGATGTGAGCACTTCATAAATGTTCAAATATTAAATAACAATTTATAAAGTACTTCAGGATTAAAATAAGGAGTTGAAACTCCCATGGGGTCCTAGGATTTTGTTGGTTAAAAAAAACATTGCCTTTAAATAAACAAAATAGACAATTTTATTACAGCAAAAGTAAAACTCTAAATTCCTTCTACTTCCAAAGTATATTGAAATATTATTTTATTCATGACTAATCTGTAGATATTTAAATAAGTTTTTCAGCCTGTGATTTTGACATTTAGCTTTAATGTTTAGTGCTGTCATAGAATGGTTTTATCAAAATATGGAGAAGACAATATATTTCATGGTTTCAAAATAACTAGCATTAATCATCTCATGGATTCTTTTTGCCTCCTTCTTTTCTGATAAGTGTCAATTTTATATAGAGCACAGAATTTAAACTTTAGATATATAGCCTCCAGTTACCTGAAATAGTATTAAAAGATGAAAAGTTACATGGTACAACATTGTTCAATATATTTACTTAATATGATGTTCAAAATGCATATTTTACATAACAGAATTTTTGCATATTTAAGTTAAATTATATCAAAATTCAAAAAATTAAATAAAATAATATGAATATTTTGTTAAAAGTCAAGACTAGAGGAGGAGAATGCAGTGGAGGAAGCATAACTTTTGGATTTTTATGAATCCCATGAAAAAAAATATATACAAAATGACATCAGAAACATGGTGAATTTAGACAACTTCTGACTATCTCTACTCTCTCTCTCTCTCACACATGCACACACACACACACACACACAGAGCAAATAATCTTTGTGAGTGAAAGCCAAAATATAAATGAATGTATAGTTGAAAATCTCCTGTATTCCAGATGGCTGAGAAGATATTCCCATCCAAATAGGAACATACATTTGTGTACTAACACCAATATGTGTGCAATGCCCTAAAACTGTACAAATACTCAATTCTCAGCATGTTTCAGAGGGGTGAGGGTTCTTTGCCATCTATAGTGCCCAACATTTACAGTCCCTACTGAAAGTAGATACTCTGAAAATACTTTGTTTGTTGATTGGCAGAGACTTAGCACTGGAGGATTTCCCTTAATCACAAAGACTAAAGTGAATGAAGTACACATTCCCAGGAGTTATAGCCCTTGGAAACAATCTAGTTTCCAAATTTTCCCTGGATGTGGTTTCACTGCAAACTTTCCCAGAAGCTTCCTATGGTTCTGGCTTCTGACAACTCTGCATCTAGGAGACTACATGGCAAATAAAGAATAATCCTCTTCAAGCTTCCTTGGGAGAGTTGGCACTCCATATGCCTTTATTGGTTTTC
This sequence comes from Aplodontia rufa, assembly GCA_004027875.1. NCBI lineage: Eukaryota > Metazoa > Chordata > Mammalia > Rodentia > Aplodontiidae > Aplodontia > Aplodontia rufa. Next base: position 43,102 of record PVKS010012485.1, read on the forward strand.
TTAAGACAGAGTCCTGAAATCTATTGTTGGAAGAAGACCAGGAGAATTTTCCATGAATCTGAAAGTAGAGACTAGAGTGAATTTTTTCCCAGCTTGCTTCAGTGATAATTCCAAACCAGAGGTGGTCCTCTGCAAGGAGAATGAGAGATCTTGGCTTGCCTGTATAGGTGAGTGACCACTCGGTATGTTACATTCAAAGGATAATTCCAATCATGTAATCTCTCTGTTTGCAAACAGCTTAGAAGATTTGCTTACAAGAACAGGAGGGACATCATTTCAGCTTCCTTCTTTAACTTGCTACACTAGCAATTTCAGATCTGCAGACTATTCCTGAAAATAGTCTTGACACATTGAACACAAACTCAAGGGACTTACCCCTAAATATCCTACCTCTGGGAGTTTCTAAACTTTTTATTTCTGAGTCTTCTGTACTATAGAGAACAAAAAGGTGAATTTTAGGCCAAAAATGTTAAGTAGCTATTTCCACTTGTTTAAAACACAGTGAAAGACAGTGCAGGCATCTGACATAAAACTCTTTTTCAATTTTGGAGAGCATGTGTAATAGATAAATTCAAGCTCTCAGCTTCTTTACAAGTAAAGAAGGAATTAGACTACATACCAATACCCATAGTTTTACAGTTATATCACAAAGAAATGGCTTCTCTCCTCCTTCAAGGCAATAGAACTACCTGGTACATTCTAGAACTCTGGGGGCTACCAAGAAGAAATACTGAAGTTTAGACCAGCACAAACAGTTGAGAGGGTTGCTGCCTGGGTTGGAGAGGAATATCTTTTACATGATATCAGTCTAACTGTACTAGGAGAGGTGCCTCTTTTATGCAATGTGCACAATCCACAAAAAGTCAAGACAAATGAAGGAACAGGGAACTTTAGAATTTTATTCTAAATAAAATGAGATAAATCTCCAGAAGTCAACCATAATAATATGGAGGCATGTGATTTAATTTACAGTGAATTTAAATGAAGAGTCATGAAGATGCTCACCAAGGTAAGGAGACTAATACAAGAACAAATTGAAAATTTCAAACAAAAAAAAATAAAAAGTATGAGATAGAAATTATAGAATTGAAAAATATAATGATTAAACTAAAATAAATCAACACTGGAATTAAATAATTAGGTCAAGCAGAAAGAAAAGAGGTAACTTAATATATTAAATCTGAGGTAAAAGAAGATTCCGAGATCTATGTTTAAAATTTTTAACTTGTGCATTATAATTATACATAATAGTAAGCTTCATTATTACACATTCATACATGCACATAATTTGGCCAATTTAATTCCCATGTACCTCCACTAGAAAGAAGCTTCAATGGTAATGAAGGTATTTTAAGGGATTTAGAGAATGTTATCAAATGTAAGAAGAAATACAGTATTGCATTGCCAAGGGAGAAGAAAGAGATAGAAAGCTATTCAAAGAAATAGAGGCAGACAACTTCTCAACTCAAGGGGAGGAAATAGAAATTCATATTTAGGAAACTTGAGTGACATTGTGTAGGGTAATTCCCAAAAGATCCATATCAAGACACATTATAGTCAATTTATCAAGAGTTAAAGATAGAGTTCTAACAGTTGAAAAATAAAGGTGACTTGTTACATACAAAAGAATTCTGTAACATCATGAATAGAATTTTGGAGATACTTTAAAAACCAGGAGAGAGTAAAAGATATATTCATAAAGATATAAGAAAAAAACAAACATAATCTTCCAACCAACAATACTGTCTCCAACTATGTCTCCTTGTAGAAATATGAAACACATAAAAACTTCCTTGGACAAAGAAAAGCTGAGAGAAGTTATCACCACTGGATCTGCCTTACAAGCAGTGCTAAAGGGAAATCTTCAAGCTGAAAGAAAAGGTCAGTAAGTAGCAACATACATTATATGAAATGAAAACTTGTTCTAGTCACCTAGATACATCAAAGAAATTTCAACAATTTAATCTAGAGGAGGAAGTATTTGTGTGCCAATGAATAAATTCAGAGGCCTATTGATTTTTCTGATATGGCACCTATATTTTACCACTGAATATGAATTCAGTGATACCTTAGAGTCTAATAATTTTAACCAAAAGAAAATTTAGCCATTAATTAGTGCCATAAATAATTTCAAAATGAGGAAATTTTCATCTAGGAAATTTATTCAAATTGTGTCTCATCATACAGAGATATCCTGTCATCTGAGGATTTCATGCTTTCTTCTTTTAAAGTAGATATCAATGGCCCATGTTCACTATCATTTCTCCCAGTATTTACTCAAATAATATAAACTCACACTTGAAGGAACTGGTTTTATTTTTTAAAATTTATTTTTAGCTATTTGTTTTCTTTTTGTGTGTGAATAAAATCATGCATAATATCTCAATACCAAGTAAAGTAAAATTATTCATATTCCTAATATGTTTAAGAAGTGTGCTCTTTTCCATTTATTTTTGTTTTTCTCCACTGCCATAGCCTTTGCATATTTTCAACATGGAAATAAGAAAGGAAGCTGAATTGGAAAAGTCATGGAGGTCTATGCATTCTACATATTAATATGTGAACCTGTTGGAAAGCAAATGTTTACTGCTCTTACTGCTCTATTTTGCTGACTGATAACTTGATACAAGTTTTTATGCAACACTAATTTTTATTTCTTTCATTTATTCATTTACTTAAAATCAGAATAATGGGAAAAGGTATAAATGTTAAATATTTTCATTTTGAATATAAATTAAGAAATTATATCAACGAACTTTTTGTCATATATCAACTAAATATTTTGTCATATATCAACTAAATAAAGTGTGGAAAGGAAACAGAATAATACTACTCTATCATTTCTTTTTTTAAAAGATCTGTTTTAAATGAAATATTACATAGACAATATTATATCAGTCCTACCCCTGAGTCAACATATACATGGATGAATGTGATACCACCTTGTATCTGTTTTATAATGATTATTTAACAAACAGATAAAAATAAGTTTGGGAAGATGTGGAGATAAAGAAAACCCTGTACTATTGATTCAAACGTAAATTAGCAGACCCATTTGGGAAAAAAGTCTGGATCTTCTTCAAACAAATAATGGAACAATCTTATGATTCAGTAGTCCCATTACTGGTTCTATATCTGAAGGGAATGAAATTAGTAAGTCAAATACATACCCACATGCTCATATTTATTGCAGAATTATTCACAATAGCCAAAATATGGAATCAACTTAAGTTACATAATGGATTCATGGATGACAAAATGTAGAATATTATTCAGTTTTAAAAATGGAGAAAACTTTTTCATTTGTGACAACAAAGATGAACTTTGAGAACATTGTGTTAAGTGAAATAAAGTATGAAGAGATAAATATCATGATTTCACTTTTTTGCAGAATCTATCAAAATTGAACTCATCCAAATCGTAAGTAGAATGGGTATTACTAGGGAGAGATAGGAAGGGGGGATTGGAAAGATGTTGAACAAAAGATATAAAATTAAAATTAGGAGTAATGAATCTAAAGATCTATTGTATAACATGGTGACTATCAATAATAATCTTATATTGGTTTTTGTTTGGTAACAGATATTGAACCCAGCAGTGCTTAACCACTAAGTCACATCCCTGGCACGTTTTTACATTTTATTTTGAGATATTTGCTTAGGGCCTCCCTAAGATAATGAGGCTGGCTTTGAACTTGTGGTCCTCCTGTCTCAACCTCTGGAGCTGCTGGGATTACAGATGTTTGCTACTACACCTGGCATAATCTTGTATTGGATTTTGAAAATCACTCAGAATAGATTTTAAGTGTTCTCACCACAAAACATTATTAAGTATGAGGAAATATATATGTTAATTATCATGATTGAGCCATTTTATACTGTATACATATTCTAAAATATATTGCCCATGATAAATGTATAAAATTTTGTTGTCCATTAAAGATAAGAAAAAGTTGTTCCATTTAAAAAAATACACAAAGTTGGCAAGCTTTATCTAACTTGACCAAGGCAAGGTAGGCAACAAGGGAAGAATTAAATTGTTAAATTTAAAAATAAAAGAGGATATGCAACCACAGAAACAGATTATGAGAAATACTATGAAAACTCAGCACTAACTAGAAAAGTTAAAGTGGAAAAATTCCTTGATATAGAAAAATGATCAAAATTGAATAAAAGAGAAATAGATAAGTATGTCTAATAAGAGATTGAATCAGTAATCAGAATCTTCCTAAGAAAAGAAAAACAAAGGGCCATATGGCATCAATGGTGAATATTACTAAATATTTAAAGAATAAATAACACTAATTTTTAATCATAAGCACAGGAAAAGATGCTTAAGATCATTATTCATGGGCAGATGCAAATAAAACTCATAATTAGATATCACTTTACACCCACTGGGATGGATATGAAAAACAATGTTAATTATAACTGTTGGCAAGGATGTGGAGAAACTGGAATCCTCATAGACTGCTGGTGGGGATATAAAATGTTGCACCACTGTTGTAGGCAATGGCCTTTCCTCAGAAAATTAGCTATACAATTACCATAAGACCTAGCAATTTTCCTTGTAGTTATAGAATACCTGAGTATTCAAAACTTGTTCACCCAAAAAATGTGTAGGTCAAAAGGTACAAATTTGCAGTTATGTGGGATCAGTAAATCTAGAGATTTAATGTATGGCATTAATACTATTGTATTTTAAACTGAAAATGTGGTTAGAGAGTGGGTTTTAGGATCCTTGTGATAAAACTTTTCTCTCTCTACTCATGTATTGTTCACAGGAATATAACATACGATAAACAGCATAGAACTAGGCACACATACAGACAGCATGTGTGCATGCACAAACTTACCCACACAGTATATGTAAAACTAGCGGACCTGATTAAGGTCAAAGGACTTTTTAAAAATGCTAATGTCCCTGTTGTGATTTATAGTATAGTTAAGAAAGTTGCTTCCACTTTGAGGAAATAGGTAAACAACAGAGTGATTTCTGTTTTCTTCGTCATAAGTATAAATGTCTGTTAGTCAGCTTTCCATTGCTGAGACCAAACAACTAAGAGAAGTAATTTAAAATAGGAAAGATTTATTCTGACTCAAAATTTCAGAAGTTTTAGCCCATGGTCTTCTGGCTCTGTTGTTTCTGGGTCCATGGGAAACATATAACATCATGGTGGTAGTGTGTGGCAGAGCAAAGATGCTCACCTCAAGTCAGCCAAGAAGCAAGGGAGAGAGGGAGGGGAGGAAAAAGAGAAAAACAGTCCCCAAGACTTTTCCTCCAAGAACCCACTCCTTTCAACTAGATTCAACCATCTACAGTTTCCTCCACCTCCCAATAGACAGATCAGCTATGAATCCACCAATGGATTACTGCACTGATGAGGTTAGAGACCGCATGATCCAATCACTTCCTAAAAGTCCCAGCTTTGAGCTGAAAGCCCTCAGCACATGTGCTTTTGGGAGACACTCTAGATACAAACTATAACAAAATGAACCTATAATTACTTCAAAGTATAAAGCTAAAAAATTTAGAAAAGTAATGGAAATAAAATATTTAAATGGGGTCATAAAAACATAAAAAAGGGCTCTCACGTAGTACTGTGAAATCCATTTATTGAAAGTTACATATTTCCTTAAGCACATGGGCATACATATACATTTTATTTCTACCACTGCCAACTTGATTGTTAAAAGCATTGTTTCTTGAAAGTTTTTTTCCTTTTTCTGAAGAGAAATGAGTGTTTCTTCTATATTTCATTCCCACTTGCATAAAATGCTACAGGTGCTCTGTTTGAATCATAGTATTTCAAAACAGTATATCTGCTAGTGTCTGACACTCTGATTCTTTAGTATACAAGTTGGACTGCTTTAGTATACAAGTTGGATAGTATACTTGTATACTGGAAAAGTAAAGTTTCATTTAAATTACTAAAATTCATCAGTTTGCACCTGCATGGAATATATTTCTTTTTAAGACATTGTGTTCACAGGCGAGGTACTTACTTATCATTATGTGGGCATATGTTTCTTTCATCATCTCCCTTACCTTTACACTAATGGTTGATCTGAAAAGACTCTGATATGTTCTGTGGAAAATAATACAAACTAAGTTTTCTAGCAAAATGAACTTTTTCCTGTATCTGAAATTACATGTACATCATTGGTCACAATGATCTTTACTGCATCCATCCTCCATGTTGGAAACTCTGAATCAACTTTGTAAGAAAGAGATTTTATATTTCATTTTTTATTCCAAACTTGAGATTGAGAAATATTTTTCTATTGTCAATGCTTTCTGAGAAGAGGCTTCTTTAGTATGCAAAGCCATTCATCAGTATGTATTTTATTCTGTAGCATGTGACAATCACATGATATCTTCCTTTAGGGTAATTTATTAGCTTGAACACATAATGAGTACTTCAAATTCTACACCATAAGTGGAAGAAATCTGAATGCAGTTAATTTTGTATAAAAGATGAATGCACCCAGTCTCTGTTCTGTCCTTTTAAGAATAATTTTTAATCTTTAATTTAGTTCAATATATGATACAATTCTTGTACACTTTCTACAAGCAAGACATTGTACTAGGCACACAAATAAATAGTAAAGCTAGGAAAAGTATAGTTTTTAATCTCAATATATTTAGAAACTAACCAGCAAAGTCATCCGCATAAGTATTTAGAAGTGTTTATGATAAGAGATATTAGAGGAAGGAGATTTCTTGCTTTGTTTATTAGTCTTGTGCCAATTCTGGATCTCAAATTTGTGGTTTGTAAACATTACCATATAGAATCTATATGGGTGTCAAACACAGCCCAGTGATAATTCACATGATATGTTATGAAATTTTATTTAGAGAAAAAGAACAATAACACTTAAAATTCTTAGTTTAATAATGCATCTCTTTAAACAAATCATGTTTTGGCCTGTGTTGACAAAAATCCAAAGCAAGTGGTACAGTTGCTTATTTTAAAAGGTCAATTGTTAACCTCCCTATCAATCCTGAGTAGAAATGTGGATCCTCCATTCTCTTCTGCCTCATTGTTTTTTGTGGATTAACTTCCTGAATAAATTATTTGTTTGAAGGATAGTACAACACAGTCCAAAATCAAGATATCAGTTATGTTAATATATGTAGTAATTTCTGAAATCAAATGCATCAAATTTGTGATGGTGTTTTTCTCTGTATTTTTTTAAAAACTAAATTATGACATTCATATATGTCCCAAAAAATAAAGATGTTTTCAAGGGAAAAAATATTCATTTGGAGGTACAATATCTTCAATTTTCTATCATACAGTTGCATGTCAAATTTTAGGAACACACATGTTGGGATACATGCTGTTTGTAAAGAACAAAGATAATACTGAAGTACAAATTAGGGAAATAATATTTAATACTGCATTATTTAATTCAATTATATTACTTAGTCTTGTGTTGTTTAATCCTCTTGATTGCCCTGTTCCTTGTAACAAAACAAAGCCAATGTGCTTAGTTAAAATATAATACAATATGATACAGTATAGTACACAATCATAGTAAGTGAAGAAATCTCTAGTTTAAAAAGTTACTCCTTTAACAAATGACAAGTCTGGGACAGAGAGTTCTATTGAATGTCCAAATCTTCTTGGTGTACTAAAATCACTGAGAGTTTCATGGTTACTTAGAGTGAGGAGTGTGTTTTGAAATGTGAAGGAACTAAAATACAGACAACGTATGTCTCCTGAAATTCCATAATCATTTGAAATTGAACAATTTGAGATTTGGTTCCAAATATTTGTTATAATATTATAGTCATTTTATATTGCTTCTTAACACCAAGGTTAGTAGATTACTATCATTTGGGGCAGAGTGACTTTTACAAAGAATTCATTCGATGTGTTCAGAACTAACACATAGGCCAAATTAATAAGAGAAATGTAAATTTTTAGGGGTAATTTTCCTTTTTTTGTTGTATACTAGGTTAATTCTGGTATCTTCCATGCATAAATGTGTGAGCAGGAGATAAATTGGGAACATTATTTCTTGGTAATTAGATTGCGTGTGTGTGCACGCACCTGTGTGTATAAGTGTTTGTGAATGTGTTTATCTGTGCATTTGTGCTTGTATTTCTTTCACTTATTCATTCAATTTTTAGTGTGAAAGTGATAAATAAGTTTTTCCAAGTTCTTATAGTTATTATTTGTAATTGTGAAGATCATGCAGACCTGATGTTTACAAATTAAGAAAATATGATGACATATCCTGATATTCCTAGCTGACTTAGTTCATGAAAGTCAATGATATTCTAACAAAACCAGAGTACCTAAAATTCTTTATTCTGTTTCTCTGACTGAACCAAGGTTCTAAACACTTTCCTAAAGCTTAGATGTCATGATTTACATAATTCATCACTTAATATTTACTTTTCACTTCATGTATAATATACTCAGAAGGAGGATTCTGCAGATATACTTTGCCACTCAATGCCATTTTTTACAAATTAAGGCAAAATGATTTTCTTATTGTTTTCTCTCTGGTTTGCATGTCTATACCTTCTGTGCTTCAGTTTCTTAGTCCTTTAAAATGTTTTCATATGGACAACTGCCTAAGCAATCAAGTATGGCTTTTCATGGATTTTGGAAGTTTCAGTGTACTGCAAAGAAAATTTATCACTGATTTTAACAGGTGGTCATTGCTCCAGCAGGAATTAGAAGGAGCCTTTGGGGATACAGGAACTGATGGATTAGGCTCATCTGAACTCACTTGTGGCTGTAAAAGATGCTGCTCTAATAATCAGGATGTTAGCCCCAGTGTTCTGGAGAAGTTCCAGTTCTGTAATTACTTCTGCCTACCTACTTTCCTCCCTGTAGTTTTATGGAATTATTTTCTTTTTTTGGAAAGAAAATTTTAAAAACTAATGAGTCATTTCTAGTTAAAGCAACACTCCAATAATTTAACATACAGTTACTGCAATTTTAATAGTAAAGTACCTATATATTTTCTTATTAAAATAGTACTTTATTTGCTTCAAATAAACCTCTGCAAAAAAAAAAAACAGACATATTTCAACTCTTGCAAAGTACATGTGAGAATTTGGAATTTCAAAAATGTTCTGTTTATGACAGAATTGAGGAAAAATAATCATCAAATAACACTTTAAACTTTATTTTATTTAGACAATAGCCTTTATTTTAAATAGTATCAAGTTAATGCATTATATTTAGCTATGAACTTATGAGTGAGATCTCTGGATTAATATACTCTTTAAAACTGATTACTGATATCTATTAAAAATCTCCTTGATGCTAGCTACAATATTCTAATAGTAAAAATATGAAATTTTTAAAAAAGTAATTGTAGTATGGTTAATTTATTTTATTTCTTAATCTAAAAATAAGCCAAAGATTTCAAATATTTTTTTATATTGCCTTTGCTTATTCCTCAGCGGAGCTGAAAATTTTCTTTAATAGTTGAATCATAAGAACAGTTAAAAAAAGAGAACAGTTTTCCACCAATGTAAAACTTTTTACATTTTGAGTTATTATCAATTTTCTGGAAGACCATTCTAGTTTATCAAACAAACCTATGCTTATTCTGTTTTTTGTTGGTTCAGCATCATCTTCACAACAAAGGGATGAATTCTTAGATTATTTTAATTATCAGGGTGTTCTTACTTTCTTCTACATTTTCATCCAGGTCACTATCTATGGACTCCTTGGCTATGGAGTTGTGGGTTTGAGGAGGAGATCTGTTTCCCATTCCTGTCATTTAAATGTAACGTAGTGGCACCTGAGATCTCTCACTGGATATTTCACTTTGGAACTTTGTTGATGGGTGGTGGGGTTTTTATTTCTTTACTTATTTGGGCTAGGGTACAATTTGAATGGTACAGTTTATCAGCTGTCTCCCACACCTGGGAATTGTTATTGACCTTTATGATTCCCCAAACCTCACCAAATAAGGGAAGAGAGTCAGTATGTACAAGCAGTGCTGTGCAACAGACAGCATTGAACTGCAGTTTTTCCTTCCATAACTGTTACATTGTTAATTACCACCTACAACAGGAGGAGAAGGATTAGCAACTGAACCAGACTATAGCTGTCAGACATACCCATTTTAAAAGGAAACACCCATTTTCAAGTATCCCCATTAGAATTCTAGTACCTTCTTAGGTAAGGAAAAATAGACTTAGACCAAAGGAGATATGATAGGAAAGTAGAGAGGAACTTGTGATTTTTTTTTAAAATTTTTGAACAACTTTACAAGATTTTAACAAAATAATATAAACTGTGTATATATTCTGGATATTGCAATTACCCCCAGGAGTGCCCCCCCAATTACTCTCCCTTATCCCACCCTTCCCCTTCCCACTATATCTCTAAAAAAAGTATTAGGTTGTAAAGCATTACATCTTATCTGGATTTAACACATGCTAATAGACCAACTTTCTCATTGTCCAGGGTCTAGTCCCCACCTCCACAGATGAG